>OZ025283.1:8130000-8152500 GCA_964019165.1 Mastigias papua | reverse complement strand
CTCTGCATTAGCAGAATAAAGACTATACAAATCTTGATGTTGATGTGTGCTTTGTGGTGCTGGATTACATGTAGCAATAAGTAATTTTCCATGCGAAGAAATTAGTGGATCAACAATGCCCTTCAGGATGGTCCTAAACACTATGCTAATTCCAACATTTGCCACCAAGAGCGAAACTGAACAGAACAAAGCGTTCTTTGAAATACATTAGTATACTCAGTTGCCAATTATACGAAACTAATGGTTATTTGTGAAAACTTCATTAATTTTTACAGCGTGTTTTCTTTCTCCAAACAATACAGATTCATTGAACATCTCAAATGAACTAGCTGTTAAAGTACATTAAAAGGTATACTGATGTCTTGCAGATCTTATTAGATGCTTTGGTTAAAAGTAAATTAGCATGTTGCGTCATAAATGATGTTAAGTTCAAGGTTTCTAAGTCCATTAATGAATTGAGAATCGAGCAGATGTCGCTCTTTGGAAGTGTATAGCAGGCGTGCATCCAGCACTGATGAAGGAAGTAGAAAGGACGATTAAAAATCAAAAACCTTGTTCACTAGCGGGTGTTCAGTTGTCACTATCTTATCTTAGCTCAGAGAGCATGTATTAATGCATATAAATATATATGGATCGTTTAGGTTGCTTTGCTGAGGCACGAAGGAGATTAACGAATCGCTGCAAACTGGACGGATATGACATAAGAAAGAGAATTTGGTATTGTATAGGACATCTCATTTCAAGTTCATGCAGAGATCACATTCTGGAAGCATAAAGGAAGGTGAAAATCAACCTTTTAAAAGGCGGTAGCGATTGGTAGGTAATTATTTGAAGTAATTGCCCTCTTAAACTTATATATTGCAAAAAACTTCACTATAGCTCGAAAAAGCGGGAGCATTCTTTAAGCATACTGAAAAACTTTTTTCTTTCTTTTCATCCAAAACTCGTCAAAGTATGAAACTAAGGATGGTATCTCCGATGCTTGATACACTGACGAGTGCCGGACGAAAAATAAGAAAAAAGCTTTCCAGCATGCTGTAAGACTATTCCCGCTTTTTCGAGCTGTAGTGAAGTTCTGTAGTACCAACAGACTAACAGGCATTTTACCAAGAGTAGCATTACTTTGATAGCATCATCAATAGTATCAAAGTCTTTCGTATTGTTTTAATATCACATTCATTATTATCTCCATAAAATAGCCAAACATATAAACCTTGATTGATTCCTTAATTGAAGGTTGCATGTCAATATCAAGTTGTATTTAAATTTCTTCCTTGATCGTTGTGGTACCAAGCTACCCTCTTTTTTCCTGTTTTTTCATCTCTTATTTATTTATTGGTTGCTTCATTAAATACTAAAATTGTAAGCCTCGTCCAAAGTGGGAGCCAGATGACCTTTTGTCTTTTCCTGCTTTGGATGACAGAGTAGAATTCAATCGTTTTTGTTTGTGTTGCTGCATATTTTTTGTTATTTTTGTGATAACAAAATCATTGTCGTTGACTCGCAAGAGTACACAATGTTTATTACGATGCTTTATTGAGTGTTTTTCATCAGAATCATCACTATCATACTGTTAGAGACCTATTTAGACTAGGCCCGAACCATAGTAAAGTACGGAAAATGAATCTGTCTTCGGCGGGTGGTAGCATCATACCAAATAGATTAATCTTTAACACACATAAACAGCAAGAAGTAATCATTTGATAATAAGTTTATAATTTATTTAGTCTCTCCTTTTTCTTATTCTTATGGAACTTAAAATGCTTAATTCTTGACGTAAATGTGTGTTGAAGGCAAAAGTTGCCGAAGTCATCAAATATTTCTTTATAAAACAAGACCAATGGCAATCGTAATAAGTCATCAAAGTAGATAGGTAGCACAAGCTTATTTCTACCGTAGGCATCTAGCATATTTTCATGCTTTCAGTGCTCTACTGCCTCAACTATACAGCGGTGCATTTATAGGACTATTCAAATTCGTTTTGCTGTTTTGAAGTAAAAACATTTCATGTAGACAATAGGCTGTCACACAAAATCCACTTTCGCAGCTATTATTTAAATTGGCAACCGCTTTGAAGTGCTGATTGCATATTTTTCCATTTCTCGATTTGAAACTTGTTGCGGTTACTCATTAATTAAGTCAGATTGAATTTATTCACGCTGAATGCCAAAAACCTGATCAAGTAGATGGATGGTAATGCATGCTGTTTATACTGTTGGAAAGAGTTAATTTCGATAAATCTTCATGGTTTAAACGTCCAACGAAATTTGTTCGATATCTATAACCTATGCTTGTACAAAGTAGACGGCAGTACAATTTTTAGAAGACATTAACAAATTGGAGTACAGATATTTAACAACCTTATTGCAACTAAGGCTAAAAACAGAGTCAATTGAAGTGCAGCACTAAGAAATCGTACTCAACCGCAGGTAAATTTCTCAGTAAACAGTTCTTTTTAAGTTGATACTAGGCATTTCAATCAATCTGTGAGAGTTTTTTTACAGTTACTTTTAGCTTGGTGCCAACTGTTGAAAACATGTTCGGAGCGTATGATGGTATGAATATCCCGAACACGCCCGTTTCTTAGCAGCTAGTGAGCCAACCATTTGATAGTTCATTGTAGCATTTAGAGTTGTCGTTTCTTTCTCGCAGCAATTGATGGTATCTCTAATACACCCTAAATTCCAATGTATATCAATTGTGTGGGTATCTACCTCACATACTCTCCATAGTTTCACCACAATTTCAAACACACTATAAGACGCTGCGCTGCACCAAAACCAATCACTAAGAGTATTATAGAAGAGAACTCTCTTTCTTGCCGCGTATATTACTTTTTCCGATGCATCATACCGATACAGAGCGCTGGTAGATTGATGCTTGCGTGCGCTGCTGAGAATTTTTATACCTTTTGCTGCCCATCAAGCGATTTGCCGTTTTCAGGGCAACGAATTTGTAGCGAATAGCTTCAAAATCTATTGTTAACACTGTAAAGACAGCTGTAACCTTGCGAAACACTTGCACAGTGTTTAGCAAGAGAAAGAACAGCAAAATGTGTGATTGTTTGAGAGCAGGTTTTGTTGAAGTCAAATTTAATAAGACAGACGGTGCAATTTTGACTTAATAAGATTGAAGTCTCTTCGAGCATAGTTTACAAACAAGTCATTTGTAATCTCAGTTCTTTAGACTTAACTTGTGAGTTGCTCTTACGTAAAACAAACATACTCGGCAGAGACCTGAAACTATCGTATTTCAAATGAAGACTCTTTGGCATGGTGGACTGGAAGTGGAATGCATCTCTCCGACAAGTCAGTTGAAGTGGAATTGATTTCTCTGACAAATCAAGGATCCCATTGCGGAGAAGGTCACACAAGAGATAATACTCCCAGATCAGAATGTTCGTAGAATGTGAAGCATCGTATGCTACAGAGGAACATCTTTAGATTGACTTACTGCAGTTTCAGCAACGACTTATATGCAAACACACGACATTTTCGAAATAAATTCACTATGTTAAAGATTGCAAGACATTCTCAGTTCAGCAAACAACTAGGAACAGACGATTTATTCTATTTTTCTTCGTGAATTCATTTCATCTACGAGATTTTAAGGAAGGTTCTTTTCGAGATTAAAATCTACCCAGACATCCTGTTGACGTTAAAAGACCTTCTGCATGAATGCGCTCAGCCTATAATCCTGCAGGTAATTTTTTATGACTTTTTTGTTGTTCTGAAGTTGCTAAAAAAATTTAATTCTTTACAGGTTTATTATTAAAATTGCATGCTAGGTACTGCACGAAAATATGTTGAGGATGATAACTTTTCATAAAAAAAACAATCAACGTTCTGCAACATCCAGATTGCCTTTAATGTAGTAGAGTTTATCAAAGGACGGGAACTCTAGGTAAGGAATTCAGCGAGAACTCAGTATCCATTCCTTCAAAGGCATGGACCATTATGGAATAATATCAAATTTTTAGCACTAAGAAAGATAATTGATGATTTAATTCACACTTTGATAGCACTATGAGGAGTATTCTAGTGATATTGAAGGACTTTTTCTTACTACTGCGAAAGGGAATTCCTTTTTCTACGTGCAAGATATTCTACACTATCATCCAAAAGACTTAAATAAACATTAAATAAACAGTTTAAACTGACGTCGAGTAGAACGAACTGGAGGAGCATTGTAAAGCGCGCAGTGCATTTATGATTGGTGTGACGTAATAGTAGAAGTAGTACAAGTAGTAGTAGACATAACGCCACACTCCTCAAAAAAACTGTTGCTATGAGGCAAGGACAGTTAACCGTGATTAGACTGTTGGAAAATGCTTATATGCATAGTAAAGAACTCGTTGAACCTGGAGTTAATTGTCCCGCTGGTTGACTCAAGTGCGTATTTTATCAGTATCTTCTTCTTCTTCTTCTTCTGGCTTAAATCCCAATGTAATTGGGCTCACCGGTGCGGATCTTCCTCCTCCACTCGCCTCTATCCCATGCCTCACTTTCACTGATTCCTCTCTCTTTCATGTCTTCCTTTACACAGTCTTCCCATATTCTTCTTGGCCTACCTCTCTTCTTTCTTCCCACCTGCATTCCTCTTATCCGCTTACCCACATATTCATTACCTCTTCTCACTACATGTCCAAGCCACCGCAATCGAGTCTCTTGCATCTTGTCTGTGATGTCCCCTACTTTCATAATCTTTCTTATTTCGTCATTCCTAATCTTGTCCTTCCTTGTAAGTCCAAGTGACTATCTTAACAATTTCATCTCTGCTACTTGCATCTTTCTCTCCTGCGCCTTTGTAACAGCTAATGTCTCTATCCCATACATCATTGCCGGCCGTACCATTGTCTTGTATAATTGCCCTTTCAAAGTGCCTGAAACCTTCCTGTCACACATCACTCCTGTTATTCTTTACCATGCTCCCCAACCTGCCTGTATTCGTTTAGCAATCTCCCTGTATATTCCTCCATCTGCCTGTATCGCAGACCCCAAGTACTTGAACTCCTCCACCTGTATCACTACTTCACCTTGCATTGCTACCGTTCGCTCATCTTGCCTATCGCCTGCTCTCAATTTCAAGTACTCAGTTTTCTGTCTGCTGACTCTCATCCCTCTAACTTCCATTGCCTCTCGCCACATCTCCAGCCTTTGTTCGACTTCTTCCTTTGTTTCCGAGCATACCACAACGTCATCTGCAAACAACATATCCCACTGGGGTTCTCTCTGTACTTCTCTTGTCATACAATCCATAACAACTGCGAAAAGGAATGGGCTCAAAGCTGAGCCTTGATGCAGTCCCACCGTTACTTCAAACTCATCTGTATCCCCCGCTGCACATCTTACCAGTGTTTTGCTGTCCTCCTAAAAATATTTGCAAAGTTTGGACTCTTTAAAAACAGTAAGAGAGAGTGAAAAAGGGCAGACTCGCTTGAAAGTGCACCTACATTTTTATCTTAAATTCAACTATTATTATGATGTTAGAATGTTATAAAATAAATTTATGTTATAGAAGCAACATGAACAGAATATGACAAACAGATATCAAAAGATCAGACTAAGAATGATATAAAAATTTAGGGAAAATGGTGCATGTTCTTGTTGACTATTGGAAGTCTAATTAAGTTGCAATCAATCACGCCTATTACTAATCAATCCAATACATAGATATATACAGGGGCGGTGCCAGCCAGCGTAACTTGGTAATTTCAACGGACCACGCCCTTGTCTCCTACACTGTTTAGCACATCATGTAATAAGATATGCCCCTAAAGTGTGACAGAAAGCTATGGAAATGGCAAGGATTTTACATAGCAATGAATTATACCTTGCTGGATATCTCTAATCGCCTCAAACTATTTCTACTCGAATTTGGATGAGTTACAAAATCATCCTAGAGAAAACTAGGGGGAAATGTCACCCCAGTCCTCACGTGACGCTGCCTTTAGATATAGAAAAAGCTACAGAACAAAGTTGGACAGAACGCTGCTCTTCCTTTGGAGAGTGTCGTAAATCTTCGAATTATACCAATGGGCAGGGACGTAGGAAACTTCTAAAAAGTGGGGGGCAAGTGCTAAAAGGGGCACATTACTACGCCCATTTTGGGCTTCAAAGGGGCACTTTTGCATAGTTTGCTAAAAAGTGGGGGGCCATAATAAGGACTTATTCGAGAAGGACTTCCTCAAGGGATGTGCTTATACAATTATCTGACACATCCCAAATGTTCAAATTTTGAAGCTCTAGCATAGGGGCTTATTTGGAGCATAGTGTTTGAAGGGCTGCATACTTGAGGGGGGGGCATTTAGATGATTTACGATATTTTCGGCTTTATTTACATCCTAAAGAGGAATGCATGTGGGCTGCGTTTTCAGAAATTCTCCGCTGAGCATATTTCCTTTTTTGAGATAACGATTGGCTTTGAGTATTTGTTCAAATGAACTGGAACCTAGAGAGCCCAACACATAAGCACAAATGCAAAGTTCTCGTCTTTCGGAGTATGTTCAATCTACTTCAATGCCAGGTGAACATGGTAACTCTAAACAAGATTGCGCTGTTACCTCATGTTGATGTCTTTAGTTCCCATGGGCTCCGAGAAAGCTTCACACACAGCTCTTCTGAACTTCTCCAGATATTTCCCTGTGGCTCATGGACTTCGTGTGCTATATGCCTGTACAGAAAACTTCACTTTTTATTAAAAGATCCAGATTTAAGTGAGCGATATCGAACGTTCCTTTGGTATCTTTTGCTTGTATTTCTGATATCATAACAAACATCATGCAAGGTATTCAAATGAAAAAACTGAACTGGCTATTTTTGCGCATTACAATAACTACAGATAATATGGTGATGATGAAGTATCCTAAATGGTTAAAATCTATTACGTCATCTGGAGCAGTGGTAGGGTAATTTGGGAAGTGTGAGTTACCCAATTGATGCAGTAGAGGGGAATTCATGAATCTCACTGCCAATTCACAATGCAGAATTATGTAGTAGAAAAAGCAACTTGCACATACTGTCAGTCGAATACATCTTTAAAAATATAATGAAAAATACTTTCCAGTCGAAGAACGTCCCACCGGTTTGATACGACAAAATTTGCAGAGATAATTCATTGTCTGTATTCACAATGTCAAATATAGCGATACTCCTTCGTGCAAAAATGACTTGTTCGTCGAAGATTGTTCCAGTGGTGGCTACCTTGAATGAAGTTGAATGAAGAAGCTTGACGAGATAATTCATTATCTAGATAAAGCAATCTGATATCTTGTTACAAAAGATTGAAAGAGATGATTCGTGAATGGACAAAGCAGGACCAAGGATACAAGCTCACGTGCTGATAATAATTGTCGAATGGTGGTACGATTGCAAGCGAAAATCTTATTTCATATCTGTAGAACAAAAAGAAATGATGTGTCATCTTGTATGATACTTCGTGTTGTGTTGTATGGCACGATGATAAAATTGAAATTCTCCTTGGATAGCGTGCTTGAGTTTGATCTCGTAAGACAATCTTGCGTCAGGTCTGTCCTTTGATGAAAGAGGCATCTCCGTTTTAAGATTTCAAAGAAATTATTGAATGGGTTTCATGACGAATTGAAATGAAGTGGTAAAGTAATGAATTCGCAACCGAGTGACTATATCAGTGAAATAATAACTTAATCAACGTATTTATGAATGAATGGGTTATTTAATACATAAAAGGGTGAGTGAAACAATGTATGAATTAATGGATGAATCATGGATAAATAAAAAGGTGATCAGTTGAAAGATTGATGAAAGGATAAAGTGAACCAAGTAAATACCCACAGTGGGTGTGGGCATATGACAACCCACCACCCCCATAAAGATTCTGTTTACAAACTATGAAATTTGCCATTTCTATTCGCAGATATTTTTACTTTTTTGTGCTCTGGGGACTTTGATGTATTATTCATCAAAATCAAAATGATATATCAAATATTCATGAACAGTTCTCCTATAAACAGGTATCTTTAAATCATTTGAACCGCGCCCATTTTTGTCATAAAAATATACATCCTACACCCCCAGAAAAATGTATGCGAATGCCCCTAAACTGCCGGCAGAATAAATTTTGATATGAGTTATATCTACATGCCAGCTATATCACATCCCTCTCATCTGTTTTCTTTTGGATCTTGTCAATTGGGTTTTGTTTCTGCGCACAGTATGTACCACGTAGTGTGTAATGGCCAAAGGAATTATAACTAAATGCATAAAGTTTCAAACTGGAGTTTACGGTTTCTCATGGATTACTGTGGATGTCCTATTGTCTAAAAATGTGGCCTCCAAGTGAAATCTTCTATTATTATTGTAATCAGGTATAGGAGTGAATTGACCACGAGTCATTTCTCGTTACTCTGTCTTACTAGTGAAAAGGATGTTTTGATGTGTTTTAAGCGATATAGTGATATTAGAGATGATGATGTCACTTGATAATCAAGTATATGCAAAAATACACACACCCGTTCCTGCAGTGGAATGTGGAGGGGTATAACACCCCCCAGACAAACATCTGTTAGGAAAGAGTCAAAAATTGCCATTTCTGTCAGTACATTTCTTTGAAATTTTGTGAATTAGGTGCTGAAGCATAGCAGGCAGTTTACGAACTTGCTACATTTGCATATTAACCTTTGCCAACAAATTATCAACACAATTTGCCAATAAATTGATCGCATAATGATTAACAATTTAAATGAATAATCTCCAATGTTTGTTGGCAAGTTGCAGGTCATACACTTCCTCCAAAAGAAACTTTCTGGAGCGCCTCTAAACACAAACATGCCTAAAGCTGTATATATTCAGTTATCGGATAAACTGGATCACATTGAGAAAAGCATGAAGGTTGGGTTACCTAGGGTCAAACAGTGCAAATCAACTTCTTTAGAAAAAGCCCAGTTATACAGCCCATTGTTTATTATTAGGCATCAATTTAGCAATAGATATTTGAACAAAGTGAGTATAAGTTGATCATGCTGCTGATAAAGCACTTACGCCGGACGACTATCATAATCTTGAGAATTACTTCATGCAGACGATGTTGTAGTTACTGGAATAGGATTTCATGAGACCACAAGCTGTTCAAAAATATATGTATAAGCTCATCGTCTCTTTATTTTCCTATTGTGATTTCCATTCCCTTTTCTTAAATTGCGTTTTGCCAAGCCTGCTGATCCAGACTCATTTTTAGGGTAGCTACTCACCTCATATGATTTCTATGGCTTGTGTCCTCATTTCTTATGTTCCACGAGAAAAGAAACTATTCAGATAGTGTTTATCGTAGCCGTCTCTATTTGTTATAAGAGCCAGATAATTTTGGTTGAGGTTCGAAACGAATGCAAATGTTTATTAGAAACATTATCAGAACTTACATAGTAAATAGATGGGCGAGTGGCCAAGTGGTTAAAGCACTTTACTTCTGAGCAAAACATCGTTGATTCGAGCTGAGCCCTCGGATCATAGTTGGGATGTTCGCCCACTGCCCACCCAGCAGCAAATGGGTACCTGGTGGCAACACTGGAGGAGTTTAAGGCGGCGAGGAAAGGAACTGCCCACCCTACCTCACTATGCCGGCGGCTCAGGATAAGTGTCCCTCTAATAGGCACTCCCCCAACGTACGGAATCGTACATGGGACTCAACTTTACCTTTTTATATATTAAATATTGATAGTTGAGTGCTTGTGAAGATTCTCACCTTGGGCTAAGCATGTTTTTAGCAGTATTCTTATTTTTAGCAAGTCGAGCCTCTGTGTGTTTATGAGGTGTATTCTTGTAAAAAGAGAAAGCGTTGTTTACACGTCCATACAAGTAACTAAATAATTCTGATAGATACAAACATTGACAGGCAAGGGATGCCGATTAGTGATCACATCCTGGACCCATCTGCATATTTTCTCTGCGGATAAGAACGCAAATAGGCTCCAGCCTAAAACATTAAAAAAGTTAATAAATAGCATCTTCAGCTCACCTTGAACAAGGATTGCTTTATGTTAGATTCAAACTGATGACCTGCACGGCTTGCTACGAGCACAAAACTTCAGTCTGATCCCAAACTCTGATTACTGTAAGATAATTAATCAAGAGCAAGAATTTATAATCCCGCAGTTATGCGCGCGCGTTAATCATAGTGAAAATCCTCTTTGTATTCCACGTAATTGTAAAAGAATTAAGCAGCAATATCTTGAGCTAAAGTGAATAAAAATAGATGAATCCTATACTACAAGTCTATTTGAACATCAACTTATCTTTACATGAAGGTGCATTATTGACAAGCTAGAGCATTTCTTTCTCAATAAAGAATTACAGAAACTTAGTCAAATGGATTTCAGTCTTAATTCCATCATTTTGTAGCGGGAATAATGCTATCTACAGCCGGCACATCGGCCTCTTTGACGATTTCACTAAGTCAGAAATTGCAATGACTCTAGAATTCGAAAAATAAAATACAATTTTCTTTTCATTGTTAGCATTTTACGTGCAGTAGTTGGATAAGTACTGTCATGAAATGCAGCTGCTCTCTCGTTATGGTAGAGCCTCAAAGAGCTTGAATGGTATTGGAAGGGGAAATACTTGAGTATGGAAGAGTTTTGAGGTAATTAAGAATGACTTCAAAGTGTAAACAGTGTACCCAGTTAGCATGGAATACTTCAGGGCCTTCCTGCGAGTAAACCTTTTGCAAGATTCGTGTGAAGGCTTGGTTTCACTTGCCTTTCGTTCTTTAATTCGGTACACATGGTCTGAATTTGAGGCAGGAATGCGCACCAAAAGTCTCTTGTGCTATTGCAAAGTTCTGTAAGTTGAAATCAAATCTATGTAAGTATTATAATCTCCTCATATTACAAGTCCATCCTAAACAATACAATATAAGATACTTTTTTAATCTTTCTATGCTACTTGCTTTACAGTTAACTTTCGGGTTAGCCATTTTTATTAAAGCTACTTCATATAACAGGGCTCCTTTTGATAGCAGTTTAGTATGTTGTAGCAATCAAATCACTTTATGTAAATGACGTATTTTTGCTATTATTATGTTCTGGGCTCTCAGCATTGGATCTCTGTGAATACGGACACCAACCAGTTGTCAATGAATTCGCAGATCTTTGAACCAAGATACTTAGGAGCTAAGTACCAATCGTATTATCCTAGCTGTCCTTTATATTGCTATTTTCTGCATATGTTCGACACGAAGTTGTGTTTCTGCTTCCATGATTAATTTCTCAAATCAAGTTGCTATTGGTCTAAGTGCTCCAACGATATTGTTATCAATTTGTGATGAAGTTGGTATAATGTTCTGATACCATAATTAGTCAAATCGAATAATAAATTACGACAAATTAAAGGCACAAGATTTATAATGTATGATAGCATGTGTAGTTAGAAAGCTAGAAGATTACTATTCAGATATTACAGGTGGTAAGTTTTGACTATAATGCTTCTTTGGAGACTGGTAGTCACAAATAAACTCTTTACATAGTTAATTAAGCTTTTCATTTTAAATTTCTGTCCTACTTCACGTAATACTTATAAGAATGAAAGCTTTTATTATTTTTACCCTGACCTTCTTACGTACTGATATATATAGATACACAAAATCTTTATAAAAGGCTTTGCTTCTCTTCCGTTTCTTTTTTCTACTTATATGTAACCTTGCCTGCCAGATACAAATTGCCTTTTATTCGAGAAATTTGCATTTTTATCAGTAACTGAACTATACATGTGAGTAGAGTAATCAAAAGCTTTTTATTATCATTATTATAAAAATGATAATAGCTAAATCAGCCTGGTACAAAATAAAGAGATTGTGAGATTCATGTTCATGAAATGAAGTTTCAAATAATGACATTAGCAACAGGGACGTAGGAACCGGGGGAAGGCCAGAGGGGCCATGGCCCCCACTTTTTAGCAAACTATGCAAAAGTGCCCCTTTGAAGCCCAAAATGGGCGTGGTAATGTGCCCCTTTTAGGACTTGGCCCCCCACTTTTTAGATGCTTCCTACGTCCATAATTAGCAAGGTACTGGAGATCTACGTGATATTGATCCAATTAGCTCAGTCCATGATTTCTTTTCACTACAGCACGAAAAAGCGGCACCATGTTTTAGGCATAATGAAAAGCTTTCTTTCGTTCAAGCTTTCACTCGTCAGAGTATGAAACGTCGGATAGCAACCGAAAGGTGAAGCTAAATGCTTTCAGGTCAGTTTAGTAAAAGCCTATTTCGGTTCACCTTTCGGTCGCTATTTGACGTTTCATACTCTGACGAGTGACGGACAAAAAAAAGCTTTTCAGTATGCCTAAAACATGGTGCCGCTTTTTCGTGTTGTAGTAAAGTTCTGTAGTACCAACAGACTTTTCACATATTTCCTTTCAAAATGAATTTCCTAAGATATCTTGAATTCCCTGTAAGCTTTTTGGTGCTTGCAATAACTTTCAAGTTTTATAATGACGTCACCAGAGTCAATTCTCCCACTTGAAAATCTTGTGAACAATCGTGAAATTTCGTGAAATAGGACTCCAGTGTCGCCTTAACGACAGAAAGCCTCCTTAAAATTCCTTACAAATCCTTCATTAAAATCAAATTTACTAAAATATTAAATCTCCTTGAGAGCTCCCTTTGCTTCTTAGAATCCTAAGAACTCCTTTGCTTCTTAAAAACCTCCTTTGCTCCTGGCTATTCTGCTACTTTGCTTTTATCATCAAATTTAATCTAAACTTTGTACCAGATATGAGTGAGTTATGTTATCAGCTAATATGTTGTCATTCAACTCAGATGACTACCTAAAACTTTATGTTTCACTAATGACACTGTCCACGGCCCACTATTCGCCAGAGTTTTGAAGTACGACTCTGCAGATGTACCTTTGTGCAGCATATTATTTGCTTTAGGGTGGATCTTATTCTGGCAGGATTTTAGTAGTTGTCTCAAGTAGTGGGAATGTTATACCACACAGTGTGACATTGCACCTTTTTGGCATATTCTCCAATGATTCTATGCCAATATTCTGCCATCTTTGTTTTGACAGTTTGAATTTCCCGCCAAAAGTGACCTATTCATCATAGGTGCTTCATAATGGCAGATAGCCTTCGAACATTCACCATTTTGGTAGCTCTAGCTTGTTACATAACATTGAATTCGCTTGGAACTTTATGCACTGTATGCTAATTTTGAAACAAAGAAATGGCATTGATCTCGGTCGAGGTTTTCATCAGCGTGGAGCAGTCTTGGGAATGGTACTAGCAAACTATGGAAAGTAACTAAGAAGTAGGCCCTAATAGCCTAGGCCAGACGCTCAAAGTCATGTGAATAAATGGAACTGAGTATGGTGGAAGGGGGGTACCCTTCCACCCATAGACAACTACTGAATGATATAAAATTCTTGCGATGGTTTTTACCGACTTTTGGGGATTCTTGTTGGAAAAAGGAGAGGCAAATCTATGAAATGGCTGTGATCAGATACTTGCTAAGTCAGGGGATGTTGCTGAAGGTATGATGTATGTATTTGTAAAGACTATCTCTAAAAACGATTGTTGGAAGCAGTCTTCAAAGCACCATAAAAAGCCAGCATTTAAGTGGGATGGAATTAGATGCTTCTTGTATTTTCGGAGTTTGTGCAGTTTCACCTATTGTATCTCAATGCTTCTAGCTCCAGGTTGTAGGAGCGGGGACTTGGGGAATCTCAGCCCCCTTATATTTTTCGAAGAGTGGCTAGACCACCTTTCTTTTTCTGGCTAATGTTAGCGTATGAACCAGATTGTTAGAATGCAGACATGTGGCCACCAAATTAAAAGTAGGGATTTAAATTACAAAAATCAAATTTCAAAATCAACAGGGACTATGTTTTGACCTCTGATTTATTGTAGCCAGGTAGGCACTGACAATCACTACATCTACAATAGAGTCTATCCCAGTTTTATATTAGTCTCTTAAATTTTAAAATTGTCTGCTGATTTCAGCTCGTTTGGTAGGCTGTTTCAAATCAGTGGCCCAATAGTCTTCAGAATATTTGACCCAAGAGTTGTTTAATTACCTAAGCCTTACATGGGCTGGGTCATTTTGATTTCATAAAAAGTTTTTAGAAATGTTCTGTATAAATGGTGGGTTTGATTGTTTGACTAAATTGAATATTTCAATGCTAAGGGGTCTTTGGTGATAGATAACCATTGTACATTTGTCTGACTTAGAAAGTAATTTGTTATACAAACTTGTATGATCATTATAGAGAAATCTCAGAGCATGTTCTTGTAGCTTTTCAATGTTCTAAAGAGATTTTGAAGATGAAAAATACGAGACCAGAGGGCAGCACTTGAAATTTGAATAGATAAAACTCTGAACAAGACCTTTTTCTCCTCAAAGCCAATGAATGACTAGAGTCTTTTCAGAATACTGAACTGCATTGCAGCCCTTATGGAAGCACTCAGAACACAGGGGTTAAAGTCAAGCCCACAACCCAAGGTAATTACCCAACCACCTCACTGTTAATCCCAACTCTCCCCATTAGCATTTGTCTGATCCCCTTCAAGCAACAGCATCGAGCCCCATGGGGCTAGCAGCCATTTGATTCTGCCCCAACCTTGACAAGGCAACCCCCAGCTCCCTCTCTAGAAGCTGTTCAAACCATGGCACATTGGTTGGGCACCTTATAAGTAATTTGCAAGCTCAACATATCAGGCCTATGTAGTACATCTATTTTAGTTGGGAAAGAACGAAAAATAGGACCGTCGTAGAGATGTTGCTTTTGGAAGAAATGTGGAATATAGATTAATGACGATGTGAATGTGGTGCCCAACAACTGGGTGTAGTTTCATAGGATTTAAAAATAAAAAGGAAGCTTTGCAGGCAAAGTGTTTTTCCAGGGAGTGTGATGCTCCTCTCATCCAACTTCCTTGCAACAGGCCTGATGATAACTGGTAGATATTTTCTCATGATTGTGAAAAGCAAACTATCACCACACTGTGGATGCCTGTGTCGTCACAAAGTGATCTATCCTTTGGAGAATGCAGACTTTTGATTATACGCAGCACCATTGAGGGAACTAGGACTTTATATCCCACTTGTTGCCAATAAGGTTATTTTGTCACTCAAGTTTAATTTTCAACATAGATTTTTCCTTGATTCGCACCTGAGCAGTAAACCACTCAGTCAGATTTTTGTCTGGGAGATACCTTTTTGGTCATTCTAGAAGGTAGAATTCTAACCCTTTTCTTCCGAGTCGGACTCGACCATGGTTGGTCCTCCTACGTCACTAAACGACGTTAAAAGGCTCTCAGGTATGAACTCGTGGCACCTTCTCCGTCCGAGAAAGAAACAGCTCGTGCGAAAACTATGAATTGTACATATGCTTAAACTGTTTTGGGCCTAGCAAAGGTCCATCATCAGTTTTGATAAGTGTGCAGCGTACTCATTTTTAATATAAGAAAGTGGTTTATAAAAAAGCAGTACTCGACTTCATAGAAAGTTAAGAATGTTCAATACTTGATTTTTGAGACCTAAGAAAGTTGACAAGTTGGAGCATACTTGACATTCAAATTTTCATTTAAGCACATCGTTGCTTTTCTTTAATTTGGATGGATTTCATATGATAATCTATGGTCTTCAATGTTATATTTGTGTACTGCCTGTCTGTCTAACGCTGCAGTGTTACAGAAACTCGAGTACTCTCACGAAGAAAGTCATAAGAACTAGGAACTACGAAAGTCTCAGTACTGGGCAAATAGAACTTTCTTATGAAGTGAAAAACGTGTATTCATATTGTTGAACCTTCTTCATATAGATGTGTGTATGCTGTAAGCTGATGATGAACCTTCGTTAAAGCCTAGTTCACACTTGGTCGTTGCAGTCACTAGAGTCGCTGTAGTCGCTGAGGTTGCTAGGGCTGCTTGAATCATAGTCATATGTTCTCACAAGCCATATGCTAGGTTACTTGAGTCATTTGAGTCGTTTGAGTCGTTGACGCATATTTTTCAGACATTCGCAAATGGTATTTTGGGTCGCTTCCGAGAGCTAGCGACTCCAGTGACTCCAACGACCAAGTGAACCAGGCTTAAGCCCGAAAACGTTAATAATCTGAATGCAATTCATAGTTTCAACTGAGCTGCGTGGCTATGGTTTGCAATTTGGTCATCATGACAATAGTAGTGTAACTTCCGTGTTGCTTTCCAAGGTAGGGCAGTACTTTTACGATGCAAGGTAGACGTTCAAATTCAAAATGAATGCCTAGTAATTGCGGTAATATTTATAATTTTGATTCTCAAATAGTGATAATTGGGATAATATCAGTATTGTGGTATTGATAGCATAGCCACCAAATGTTTGAGAGCTCAGTCAGGCCCATTTTCTCCCAACCTAACTGACCAATACTGATGCAGGATTCTGACCACATATGCTAAGATTAGGCCCATTTTGCATGATGATTGGCCAATTAGGTTGGGAGAAAATAGATCTCAAACATTTGGCGACTATGCTGGTATTGATATACCTTATATAGTGTTAATATTAGCGGACGTCTTCAAATTCTGTCGAATCCGTATTCAGTCACTTTTTGTAAGAAAGTTATTGGTAGAAGCGGGGCCAGGTGTTTCCAATTTTTTGGAATATTCTAGGCGCATTTTGTGGAAAGTCCAATTTTCCTGCCAATCCATCATCTCTTTTATTTAATTGTATAGGCTTTCTGTGTTAACCTATGTATTACAGCGCCATGTGTGGGTATTGCCTACACTGTTTGTTTGTGTATTAAACAAATTCAAGCATTCATGCTAAGAAAGACTAAAGAAAGTTTTCGCACCGAAATCATGGAAAACCTAAGAAAGTTTAAGTACTGGCTCAAAACAACTGTGTATTCGTCGAATCTTCGGGTCTGGATGCAACAAATGACAACCGGACAAGAATACTGTACAAGCAATAAGCCAGTAGAAGAGGGACTGCTTGATGAGCAAAATATGCAGGCATAAATTGACAGCATGAGTGATACAATAGATATATCAGAAATAGTATAGAATCATTGAGGTTTCGGCAAGAAGTTGCAAGCAAGAAGTTTCTTTGTGTGGCAACAATGTAGCCCTACAGTTTCGTAAATTTCGGGCTGCTATAGCATCTGGTTTCGTATAAATTTGTTTCTTATATGCTTAAGCGTTGGAGTAGACGGAATATGCAATACAGCAAATCAGATAGCCTTTCATTGTGCTTTTCCAGAATGCCAGTAACTTGGTTTTTTGTTCTATTGATTATCTGGATTCACTCTGTATTCCTCGTTTGAAATTCCTACCTAATTATCAATCGCAGACACATTCAAACTTAATTAGCTAAACCCCTGACGGTTTTTGCAGATATCAATGTAGCTCTGACTTCGTGTGGGTTCCTTGTGACGTAGTTTTGTTGTTCACGGTAACGAAGAGTGCAATAGATACATCTGTAAATTGAAATAGTTATGACTAGATATAGTGATCTGAATCTTGGCTGTGTAATATGTGTATAGTGTAAGAAGCAGATACATTTAAGAAAGTTGTGTTTGGTATCACTTGGTATCTATCTCACTTGTTGCTCGATATTTTAAATGCTATCTCGGGTTGAAAGGGGGAAGTAGATACACACATATATATATATATATATATATATATATATATATATATATATATATATATATATATATATATATATATATATATATATATATATATATATATATATATATATATATATATATATATATATATATATATATATATATTGAACAAAGGAAGAAGGCAGCAACAACTCTAAAGAAAAATAGGCATCGGTTTGGTTTTTATGCGCTATATGTATTCTCAGTGCTGACTAGTTTCGGTCAATGGGCCATCTTCAGAGCAACTGAATATGTTAGGCTAAGCATCTGCTTTTATAGAAGTTCAGTTATCTCAAACGTTTCGGCAACAAGCCTTCATCACCATTACTGACGAAGGCTTGTGCCGAAACGTTTGAAATTACGTAACTTTATTTCTTGAAATCTGTGTATACTTTAAAATTACTTGGTTGGTTGTAGCTTTTTGACGTTTATAAATAAATATATATATATATATATATATATATATATATATATATATATATATATATATATATATATATATATATATATATATATATATATATATATATATATATATATATATATATATATGTCTTTGTTAAATGAATTGAAAACAACAATAATAAAAACAATTAGCATGTAGAAATAGCCAAGAGTGATAATGCTGGTCATCACAACCTTGATGATAATCAATAATTTTGCGATCAGATTAACAACAATAATGATAATTATAGTTGTAAGTTGGCCATCAAGTGTATAGACCGTCACGAATTTAGTTATCTATGGCGAATGTTAGGTATTTGCTTTAGTTTTTTTTCATCCGCCTTGGGCTTCTTTCATCAAAATTATAAAGCATGATATTCCCGTACGGAATCAGGCGTCACCAGGGAATAGCGCGGCGTTCGACAAGTCGCCTGTTTGCTGTTGGTTTCAAGCAAAATAAACCTTTGCTGGCAGGTGGACGTATCCAGCATTGCGTAGAATAAAATTTCGACAATGCGGGCAAGTGCTGATGCTTGGCATATTGCAGTAGATTAGCAATGTACTAAGGTATCTGTCACCCATTAAAATAGCAATTGGACAAGGAATTTCATTATTAACACATTTTTGCCATCTTTGATTGCAGGTACAATGTCTAGGAGACGCAGGTGATACTAGGATTGTAGTCGATTTATGATTGAAGACACATAACCTCGATGCTGTAGTGCCGCTTAGCTTTTGCGGGATAGGTTGCTTGAATTTGGCAAGCCAAAAGAATACCAGATACTTGCCGAGGTAAGTTGGTTTTGTTTTTGTTACTTTGTCATAGGAAAGTGCGCAAGAACGACTTGAAAATAGCTTACGGAAATTCGCATAAATGATAATATGCTTGAGGATGAACAGCCTTTTGGTGACGAAAAATCTTCTTGTTATATCATGCCTGTTTCGAAGGTTTTTTGCTGCAAAAACAAGAGTTCTTGAGCACAACAGAGCTTTGCTATATGCTAAGTAACTTTGAGTCTCTGTTGTCACATGAAATTTTGTTATTTTCAAAGATGGATGGCAATTTAGCAGTTGCCAGCATCAAATCACCAAATATCATATCAGTACTAAGATTTTTAAGTTGTTTATTGTCCACATCCTTACATTTCTTGAATATTGCGAGAACAGGTCACGTTTTCATAAATTATTGCGTTAAAGTTGATCAGGAATCAAGAGAGCATTAATTTTGAATGGCTTTGATTTCTCCCATAAGCCTTATATATATATTCCGTCTTGGCGGGCCGTGCTTTGATCGTAATATGCACAGTAGTAATTTTTGAGCACAAATATGAAAGGCAAGACTGCCTGGATGCTTATAGGAAAGGCTAGCTTCGCTTGTTATGCAGAGTCATATCGAGTTGATGTCAAAAACTGAGTTTTCACTTTCATTTGTACTTTTTACTACACATCTTAACACTACGAGTTTCAACTTGTTCTGTTCTGCCCGGGTATGTTGAAGGCATGTAAAAATCACTTTCTTGCCAAATCGGACGTGTCGTCTGTGCCACATCGGACATGTCGTCTGTGCCACATCGGGCATGTCGTCTGTGGAACTTTATGATCTGTGTATATATATGTAAATATTTATATTTATATGTATAAGTATATATATATATATATATATATATATATATATATATATATATATATATATATATATATATATATATATATATATATATATATATATATATATATATTTATATATGTAAATGTATAAATATATATATATATATATATATGTAAATGTATAAATATATATATATATATATATATTTATACATTTACATATATATATATATATATATATATATATATTTATATATATATAGATATATATATATATATATATATATATATATATATATATATATATATATATATATATATATATATATATATATATATATATATATATATATATATATATATATATATATATATATATATATATATATGTTGTTCCATTGAAGTTCATTTGTGTGGACTCTTGATCACAGATTTTAACATTTAACAGTCTTCTGTTTTTACCGGTGATCAGCTGATTGTAGCTTGGGCGATATCAAGCTACACTAGAGAAGTTTTCTGATCGCATTATTTTCCTGCGTGACCGATTTCCATTTACTTTAAAGCGTCTAATGTTGTGATTTTCGCTTGTTAATATTTGCGTAGCAGCCTGCATAATTTATTTGCTTTGCAAGACGGAGCAGTTTGCTTCTGTAGTTAGTCTTGCATGTTTGTATATGATGAGTTTAACTTCTGATAGAGAAAAGCCTAATCTGTTTCGTTGCAAATGTAAAGTATAAGGTTGCAAAGCAACTCGGGTAGTTTTTGTTTGGCAAGTGACAGTGTTTTTACCGTTACGTTATTCGCCTTGCATCCTCTTTGTATTTAACTGTACAGTTGTACAATTGGTAGAACCGGAGTTCAATGATTACGAAGCTCTCTCACTCTATTTAACGGCCTTTTCGTTGGTATGAATTAGGTTTTTGCCTGCATGCATTATATTTTAAACTATCCCCTGTGTAGTTCCATGAAAACTTCAGCACATAATGGTTATGATACAGTGGACCAGAATTTTTAATCTGGTTATATCTTCTGTGGCGTTGTGGTTTTGGTATTCTGTATTATCGAGAAGTCCCAAAGTAGTTAGCGTAGAGAGATAACAAAGTTTTCTACAAAAGCAAATCAAGATTTTGTTTTGGCAATCGTAGCAGTGAATGTATTTAATGGTAAGTCATGAACTGACAACTCTTTTTTCTTTCTAAGTGTACTTTTTGCGGACCTAACTAGCAGTTTGGATGACAGGATTGTTCATGAAAAGTTTTATGTAACCAGTTTATTATGGTTGTATGACCCCTGCCATGGGATATTTGGTAGTTGGTTGTGGGGAAATGTATTGTAATTTGCGGTCAACTTAAGAAGCGACTCGCGCCTCAACGAATAGAGCATCTTTATGCTAACATCAGTTGTTGAAGGAAAAAATGAAGAAAAGCGTACTATTTTTTAAAAAGTAAGCAAAATCGCGAAGTGAAGTATGTCTTCTTGCCGAATTGGTTCCTGAAACTGATAATGGGATGCCGTTCTTCAATTTATTTATGGCTTAATGGCCGAATCTGAATATCAAATGGAACTAAAATAATTTTTTCATTATTTTTAGATGCTTAATCATTCCACTCGTTAATTATTTATGCACAGTTGCCAGCTTAAACATGGCAACAATCTTGGCCGATAGTACCTATGGCTCAGTATCGCGAGGTTGTGTGTTCAAACCTGGTTACTCGGGTATTCTCGTCAGCGTCTATTCTTTGATGCAAGAGCACCAGGAAATCCTTTCAGAGGCACCTTCAATGCCCCGAACAAACCTTACTTGATTTCCTTATGGGAAACATGGAAGTAAAAATCAAGGTTTCTCGTTTGCACATGACAGATTGATTACCGGAGATAGCTATTCAAGCAGTCCATTTGTTCCTGATGATTTCTCTTTATGTATCTAGGCAAATGCCAGCTATGCAAAAGCTATGCTGTACGTCTTAAACTTTGCGTTTCCTGGGAGAAACTTATGTCTCCAGGCAGTAAGGTCGTTTAAATCTAGTTAAGCAATTATTTTGGATATATCTCGTTGGCGAAGCTCCATTTTTATTTCATCATATGATTTCTTGTCCTGAAGTAAGACGACATTGTCATGCTTGATCTTAGATACGAAAACAGCTTAATCGTCTACATATCTGAGTGAGGCCTTGGCAGCTCCATTGTTAACAGAAAGCACGAGTTTTACTGATCTTCTAATCAGCGTTCAGATTTTATTGATTTGATTGAAATTGGATTCAGAGTAGGCCTGGATTTGTATTCAAAGTTATATCAGATTAGAGATACTGGCTTGACCTGAACGAAGATGTTCTTTCACATGAAGTGTATTCATGTTTTGGCAGAAACTTTGTTGTTGCCTAGAGAATTTTTACTCTTCGTAGCACTCGCAGCTGAGAACTAGGAGTGTTCTTTCGGCACGTGTTTCTTGTTCATAGCCTTAACGTCGAATAGGTTTAAAGACACTGAATGGTGATGTGATGTGCTGCATGTAATTTTCAAGTGTTGCCGGGAAATGAAGCAGTACGCTTGGGTGTGGGGTGATTTCTCATACCACAGTATCAGTGGCGCAACAGAACGGTCTGAGGCCCTTAGAAGTATTTCGCTTGGTGGGGTTTTCAAACTTACAATGTCTGCAATGTAGCCAAAACAGTGAAGACTTTTACTTTAAAGGGAGAAAAGAAGAAATAAGTAGCCTGTACACTCTACAAAATCGGCTTGTTAAATGATTTTTCATATCAATAAATGCAAAAACAATGCCTTGAAAACGTCTGAGGGGCCCTTTTGGGGCCTCAAAAGCTTAGGTGCCCTTA
>OZ025283.1:7862500-8127500 GCA_964019165.1 Mastigias papua | reverse complement strand
TTTTTCCTTTTTTCATCATTCTTTATTTAGGTTTCCACAATTTCTATTAGTTAGCATTATTGATTGAATATGTTTCTTCTGATTTTGTGTGATAAATACGCTCAATCTTTATTGGATGACTCTATGCGGAGGAGTCGCCTTCGACTCGTTATGCATCCGGAGGAGTTGTTTGAACTCTTTTAATTACGAACAAAACATCCTATAAGTTTCGTAATTTTATGATAAAAATGGTAATAATAATAATTATGATGTTGCTATTATCATTTTTCTGTTTTTCTCTTAAAGCTAGCAATGGTGATGACGTATAAAGCAAATGATTCATTATCAGGCAACTGTGAGATTATCTATTTACAGCCTAGTCTTTCCCATGACTAAATCCCCTCCTAGTTTAACGATTATTATTTTTACATTCTATTCTCGCGCCTACCATTGATCCTGCCCATGAAATTTCTCACCGAAATCCGACCTAGTTCTATGAAGAAACTTTCAAAAGAAATTCAGTCGCGAGGGAAGATCTTTTATTGATTTCTGGATTTATCGTTCATGTATAAGCACAACGTGAAAACTAAAGAATTTTAAATGGAAACTCTCATATCCCTTCTCAGCTCATAGGCTTGATATTAGGGTTTATTTTGCGTATACAAATTTTACGAATAAGTTCGCTTGAACACAATATCTGAATTTCTCAAATGGGATCAACGAATAAATGATATCAGAAAAAGTATGGTGAAAATAAATAAACTTAAGGCTTGAAGATAATAGACATAATATATGCTTGGAAATCCTAGGGAAGTTTTACCACTGAAATCATGACAAAGGTAAGACAGTTTCCATGCTGGACCGAAAAAGCTTTTGTATAAAGAGAAACACGTGTAATCAAAGTAGCAAACGATTTTGTAGATGAATCGCAGAGCCGAACTTTAAATGTTTGCAGCAGATACTTTAAATATCTTGTAGTTTGAACAAACGGGCGAGTGGCCAAGTGGTTAGAGCGCTTGACTGCTGAGCGGTACATCAATAGTTCGAGCGGAACCCTCGGACCAAAGGTGGGATGTTCGCTCGCCTTCACCCAGCATCAAATGGGTACCCGGTGGCAACACTGGCTAAGCTAAAGGCGGCGAGGGAAGGAACTGGCCACCCTACCTCACTATGCCGGCGGCTCAGGATAAGCGCTGTCTCTAAAAAGGCACTACTCAACGTACGGAATCGTATGTGGGACTAACCTTTACCTTTACTAGTTTTGAATAAACTTATGCTTGGTATATCAAATGGTATGATAACCTGTACACGTGTGTTTATAACAGCCAGTGGTGGACTTTTGCAATGCAGTAGATGGGGTATCAGTAGAAACATCTTAACGGTGTATATACAAGGGATAGACACATCTAGGTCATATTAAATAGTAACAAATTGTACAAAATTGTACAAAAATGGTGAAAATTGTATAAAAGCTACTAGTGGCAATAATTTTGCTAATAATTGTTATGGTAAAATCAAGTTAATGTATTATTATAATTATTATTATGTTCTATACAACACATGAAAAGTTCCTCTTATGTTCTTCTTGAAATTAATCTGGAACTACTAGCTTGAGGTTTCAAGAACCTTTCTTGATGTTCTTGCAGGAACTCCCAACAGCACCATTCTTTGTATCAGTTTAGTCCTGTTCTTAATTCCTATTACTCCAGTTATTGCTCTGCATTCTTTGTTGCACACCTTAACGCACCAACTGCAGTTGGGATGACACTGAATTTTCTATTGCCCCATTGTCTTGCAAGTTCTCTTTTCAGATCTTGGTACTTTTCTTTTTTCTCTAGATCTTTCTGTTTTACCCTGTTGTCTCCTTCTACAGCTATATCAATGATTAAGCACTCTTTTTTTTATTTTAATTTCACAGCGATATCTGGTCGTCTGTGTTCGATTTCGTATCCTGTGTTACAGCTGAAATCTCACAATAATTTGATTTGTTCATGTGCGATAACTCCATCTGTTGTCTCCTGCTACAGCTATATCAATGATTAAGCACTCTTTTTTGATTTTAATTTCACAGCGATATCTGGTCGTTTGTGTTCGATCTCGTATTCCGTGTTAATGTTGAAATCCCACAATAATTTGATGTGTTCATGTGCAATAACTCCATCTGTTTTGTGATTATGCCACTGTTCAGTCCAGGGTAGATTGTATTACTTGCATTCCTCCCAGTGAATTTGCCTCAGTACGTTGTCCTGACGTATCTTAAGTTGCTGCACTCACATATGATATGGCTGGCTCTTATAAAAATAGAAATTAATTCATAAGAATTGTTAAATTGTTATCTCGCCCCCCCCCCCCCACTCCCCAGATTCATAATCTTCTGGACGACCCTGATTGTAGCATATTATGCATTCGACTTCTATTCCTGTTGTCATTTCCTGTAGTTTATGCTCCTGAGATTCTACACTAATTTGTCGTTGGCTGGGTTGTTAGAGATAGTCGTAAGAGATGACAGAAAAATCGTTGACGGGTTTGAGGATTCTTGAAGTTTTGGAAGACGACAAGGAACGTTTGGCAGTGCGATGTAAATGTAAAGCATGAAAAATTTCTCGAAGGTGCCATAGAGAACCTTGATAGGCGCATGGCCTTCTCTGCAGCATTATGTCAGTGATTTTGTGCACGGGCTTTTCAGCATCGGAAAGCAAAACAGTGGACACAGTAAAGCACAGTTTTGAACAGGGGCAATGATAAGCAATACTTTATAACGAGTAGATGGTCGAAGATCATACATTTCTGTTGGCAGCTGGCGCGAAAGACTCTCAATGTTTGCAGCAAATGCGATTCACTAAAAGAAATGTCCATTTTGCCCCTCGGAGGTCGGCAGGTCTTCCTCTAGACTCTCTTCTCAGTTCTTTTATGAAGTGCACAAGCGAAGACGCTCTCTGCAAGAAACTGCTGAAAGCTCTCGTTTTATAGTGGCAGTCATTGCCAGTGTTCTACCAAGCTTTAGCATCAAACCTCAATCTGAAATAAATTGATTTGCAAAATTTTTTCTCCTCCTTTCTTTAAACTCTCTTCTAGCCTTCCATAGTTTTCTGTTTGAGTTTGAATTTTCCTGTAATGTTGCAGTTCATGTTGGTTTCCATACTATGTGAGTGGAGTAGTAGAGAAGTTATTTCTTTACGTTATCACAGCTATTTCAGGCTTTTAACGGTTCGAATTTCACAGCTATTTCAGGCTTTTAACGGTTCGAATTTCTAGGCCAATTTTTAGTTAAATTTCTGAAAGTCATAAGTCACTAAAGTGTTGTTTTCAGCCAGAGGCTGCCCGTCCCTGAACTGGCTTCAATTTCTGGTAAACGTTCTAGTTTTTTCTCAGGTAGAACCATATCGTGACCTAGGTGAAAGCTGTGTTATCTCGTGACACCCTGCTGATATAGCAAACTTCAATGTGATCGCAGGTTGTTGATTGCTGTTGATCCTGGACCGTAATCATTAAGAAACAGTTGCATAGAAACACATTTTCGTCTGCTGAGGAACTTTAATCAAAATGATCCTACCAGCACATTAGTGCATCGTGGCCATTGAGTGCATTGGCAACAAATGCAGATATCTTCGTTTATGATTCTTCTAAAGAGAGTCTATATGCATAAGTCTATATTCCTCTTGCTAGAAACCAAGCAAGGGTCCTGGTAGATACGTTTCTTCGTTTTGTCGGAGTTTTACTGCTAGAAATTTCTTAAAACTTTTTCAGTTTGCATAGAGAAAGCAATTTTCATGGGATATATGTAGACTTGTAGCGAGCAAAATAAGAGATAGATGGCTTTGTTAGTTGTTTTATTTTGAGGACTTGGGTAAAATGAGCTGAGAATATGTAACAGGCTATATAGAGAATGAATTCATGTAATGGAGTATTGACACAAAACAGAAAACATTGGGAATTTTCTCAGAGGTGTAGCACTGTGCTAGAAGAGTTAATCGTTTGCAGCCTTTCTAGTGAATGTTTTGTAAACAGTTTCTTATAAAAGAAGTTACATATTCCATTATTTATAACTGGAGCGAATCCTAGAATGCGAATGAGATGCTCTGGTAGGACATAGAACATGTATGATCATAATAGTTTTGCAAAGTTGTAATTCGAAATTGTGGAGCTGTAATTGGGAAAACATGTAAACAGAGCATATCTGTTTATTGATAGTATGTCATCAATACTAACCCACACTAACATGTGTGCTTAGGGATGTGCTCAGACAATTTCCCTTTTGAGGGGGGGCGTGTAGAAAAAGAGTGATTAACTAGTTTATTTTTTGCTGACTGTATTTCCAGAACACAAGGAGAATTGACTATGCCCAATCATGACCAATCATGACCAACCGTGACCAACAGAATAAATGAATTGCATGTTGAAATTTGGTCAGCCTTCCTAATTTACGGTAAATTCCTTACAGCATGACTTAAAATGATTCATAGACATTGGGGTGTGACACCCCTCCTACGCCCCCCAATTGGCACATCCCTGTGCATGCTCATGATATGTATTAAAATCTATTAGTGTTTAGACATCAGTAAGAGTCATTATATTACAATTTATGTAGCTGGCTAGCAGTGGCGTAATGAAATGACTTGTGAATGGGGAACCCCTAGGAATATTTCGTTTGGGAGCCTTTTCAAGTTTGCATTTGTTTCAAAAATCTAGACGAATTGACCAATATGGACTGTTATTAATAAGGGAAAAGAAGCAATGAATGGCGGCCTGTGAACTAGGGGGTATCGGCAAAGTAAATCTATCATTATATCAATAAGTAAGGAAGACCTGTCCTGTTAAACTTCTAAGGGGATCCTTTGGAGCCAGGCTTAGGGGTCCTTAGGAGTTGCTCTGACCCCAATCTATATCGGTTATGCCTCTGCTTGCTAGATTCCTCACCAAAATAGTTGGAACATTTTAGGAATTCTCATAGAATTCTCCTCCTCACCCATCCCTCTGCCGGGTACAATGTTGAATTACGAAGACTTATCCAGGTGGTAGTTTCCTACGGGAAGAGGGACTGGCAAACGGGAAAAGGAGAATTATCCACTGCCTGTGGGACAGGAACGAAGTTCGTCTCAGGGATGAATTATCTTGGTTTTTTGGCAGTGATTGTGGGTGTAAATTTGAACAAGCCCAAAGTGTAACTTCAAAGGAGGATCACAACCATTTGGTAGCAAAAATGTGTGGCTGTAATAAGTTCTTGTTTGATGCAGAGTCCAGAAAAATGCCCAACCTTCCTCTGGCTGTCAAATCTTCATCATAAACCTTCCTCTTTT
This sequence comes from Mastigias papua, assembly GCA_964019165.1. Lineage (NCBI taxonomy): Eukaryota > Metazoa > Cnidaria > Scyphozoa > Rhizostomeae > Mastigiidae > Mastigias > Mastigias papua. The sequence continues at coordinate 8,122,224 of OZ025283.1, read as the reverse complement.
AAGACTATCAAAGCTAGCCAAAGTTCTTGAACTCTACATTGGGTATTTCTCGGAAGATTTTACTGTAAATGGGCTATGCCTTTCACTTTCGATGTCGCATTATATGAAAGCTTTGCTGAAACTGGATTGTTGATACAAATATCAAAATCTTCCTCAAATAAGACATAAAGAGTAAAATTTTCCTCCGGCTCAGAGCCATGGAGCGGTGACCTTTTCTGGACTCTGGTTTGATGCTCTAAGTAAATGTGGCATTCATTTTTTCTTACCTTTGCGGCGACATCGTTGTTTGTTTTCAAATGATATCTGTCGAATCACACTTTAAGATCGGTTTTTTTCCTTGCAATTTGTACAACACCTTTCTCACGTAGTTATGATGTGAGCGAGTGAACGAATGTTTGGAGCTCTCGTCTAACACATGGAAGGTCGATGGTTGAAGGCGAGCACTCATGCCATAGTTTAGATGCTCGCTCATTGTTCACCCAGCAGCAAATCGTTGCTAGGTGGCAACGGTTGGAAGATACAAGCGGTGAGCAAAGGAACTACTCACCCTACCTCAATATGCTACCAGCCCAGGATACTTGTTCTATAACTGGCGCTCCGCAACGTATGGAATGGTATATGTACATTGTAATTGTGTTTTTGTTTTAAATTCGTAATTTAGAATTTACTTTTATGCTGATGAGAAGAGAGGTTCTTTTAGTGAACGATGTATCTTCTGTCCGTTTGCCAAATATACGATAGATATAATAAAGTATACATAATGTAAATAAATAGATAAATAGATAGATAAATAAATAAATAAATAAATAAATAAATTTATGTTGTAGTATAAATGTATATATACTTAAATATCTATAGTACGTATATTTGTAACTATGGGTGCTTCCTGAAAAGTTGAAAGGAGAAGCTATGATATTGGCTATCTCTATGGGCCATACTCTTGACCACGCCCAATATTTCATTCAAACCATTCGTATTTGGATATATGCAGGGCTGTACCGAAGTTGAAGGTATTTGATCGAAAGTAAACATAAAGCCCGATGGAAGGTTGGTTCGCGGTACCACATCAGGAATTAGCGAAACTAGCATAGGTTCATTGGAAGGGAGGCAAAACCCTACCTCCCAAACTCTTCTCATTATACCAAAGAGGGCCTAGCCCCACGTTCCCTCTCCATATCACCGATGGCTCTGACTTTGCATTGCTAATAACTTTGTGGTTGAACAACAGGAGCGAAGGTTATCATTATGTATTTCATGAATGAAACAGGGGAATCTAATGATTTTCCCTGAAGCCACGCCTAGACGTTCCGTAGTGGCAGTGTAATGAAGATTACCTTATCTTCAATGCTATTGGCAAGTGCCTGTCCACCGAGCGAAAAACTGGTTTACTGCTTCTACTCAACTTTCGTTTATCTTAGTACTGCTCCTTGAATAGTAACATATAGATAGCTTCAATAGTTACCGTTCCTTATCATCCTCATATATATTCTCTTGACTGGTGAATTCTAGATATACGTAAGGTGTACTGTTTTCACTTATTGTTCATTAATCTATTCATTCTATATTTCAGCCTTTCTATAGATTATCAATTTTGTGTTTAGTCGGGTTGAGCTCTATTGTTTCAAGTCCGCTCAAGCAATATTTCAAACTCAACCGGATGCAGGCAGTACGCAATAACGTGTTACGAATCTATCTCCGATTTATCGCTATTACGTGACACTTTACAGAACACTTAATTTATCTGCCATGGAAACTGTTTCTTCCTGCCGAAAATCGGAGCTTTTCAAGAAAATTTATGCTATCCAGAGGTCTCGATGTGCGAAAAGAAAACAGTCGCAAACATTTATTTACAATGAATTATGTCAGGCTCAAATTTTCCGTAAATATATTCGCAAGATTTACATATCTCGAATGTAAATTGTCCGCTACACATCTATTATTTATGTCGATGGTTGAGCGAATTTGCGCTGTACTTAGTTGTATGTGAAACAAAGTACAAGTTTGCAAAGCTCATGTAGGCCTTGAAAACCACCTATTAATACGCTTGTGATTTGACGTCAAAGATTTTAGAGTTTATGAGTACGGTCAGAGTGGTTTGTTCGCTGTATATAAATAAATAAACAAATAAATAAATAAGTAATTATATATATATTACTGCAATACGTATATGTACTGAAGAAGAAATCAATCGAAATATCTACGACAGAAGAAAGTATATTTTGAATTATTCTTTATATATATATATAAATAAGTATATATATGTAAATATATATGTAAATATATATGTATATATATATGTATATATACATATATATTTATATTTATATATATGTATACTATACTATACATATATATGTATATATATATATATTTATGAATATATTTATATACATATACATAGATAGTGCATACCTTATTATATCTTATTTGTATGATTTTGTGAGGGAGCTTAGCTGTAGTTCAAATTTTTAAGTAGGCCTCCACCAAAATCTGTTAAATGTAACTCCTAGTCGATGCGATAGCAAGCTCATGAAAGATAGTGAATGAAAGTAACTCTTTTTCGTGCAATTATTGTGTGCTCATAGAGATGGTAGAAATATGCTGTTATGGTTGTGTACCCTAATCTTTGTTTGTATCAGCATTGCAGCTGGCTGGTTGTGCTTACAGTGGTGTGCGGAATTGTTTCACTCCTCTGGACAAAAGTTTTGTCTGCATATCACCAACTTTTGCATCTAGGAATCTAAGAAGAAGAATTAGCTGCTGCAGCATGGCAGACCGCTTATTTATTTGCTACATTTAAAGGTATATTCAATAATTTGCCGACAAATTGAAACCATAATAATTCAAAATTTAAGCAGATATTCTTCAATCATAGGAACTACACCAATTTTAGAGGCAAACTGTAGGCCCCACGGCTCCCCAAAGCACATGTCTAGGAACGGCCCTGGCAGCAGGTTATTGTCTTGCCTCCCTATGTCTTGCAACCGCGCAGACGCTTGAACAACATCACATCTGATCCTAGGGGAAACCACGCGGTATTGAAATCTAAGCCAAGATTTTGTGATGCAAGAACACCAATATAGTGCGGAATAGTGTGAAAAATTTCACTCTTGGCGTTGTGTCTCTATGAAATATTGATGAGAAAAAGCTGTGAAGTTTGCTGTGGTATTAGGTTAGGCCGTATTTGCGCGATGATCAAGTGAGGAATCGGGCAATTTTTTGACAAGATGGCAAATATCACCAAAAATAGCAACGATTGTTAGCTGCGATGAGCAGCTGTTTAGTCAGGACTTTTGGGGGTCGGGTCGAACTTACAATTCCCCTGAGGTGGCGTCAGTAGTGTATGCTTAGTGTGTTATTACGTATAAAGCTATTGCACTCCTTTTCATAAGAACCAGTAGAATTGAGGTTCAGGCTGGCTGTTCTTATTTTTTCCAAAATTGTGAGGGTGAATTGTTCTTAATTTGTTTTTAAATCATTCGGATGTAGGCAATGTAGACATAAGACATTATATAAGAGAACATTGGAAGTTTATGAAACAAATATTTTTTTAATAGCATTAGCAGATGACAAAAGATATACGTACTTGCAGATGTAAAATCATTAATAAAAGTCATGGTACATTTGCGAATTTTTACACGCTGTTGATTTGGGTGTTTCGAGGACTTTTGGCAAGCACTGTAGGGCTTAAAACGTTTTATATCAGTTTCAGATCATTACGATAGTGCTTCAGCCCCAGTTTGTTCCTAATTTGTTCTTAATTTTCCATAAATTTTGAGGCTCGTATTCTTATAAAATTGTTCTTATAAAAGAAAGAGTGTCTTTGTTTTGATACTTCACCATTAACAAAGAAAGACGGAGGTGACTCCCTGTTTGTACTGAAATGTGTTACAGATACCTTTGTTGTTACGTATAGGACGTATAGTTATGTATTATAGCCAAGCTTGAGCCTCCAAATGAATGTGAGGTTGCAACTTTCAGTGGCTTATGTTGCTCGCTAAATCAGTCGTCGCTGAGATTGTTATCCCTTTATACCTTCATGTACTTCCTTTGCATTTCGTATCTGACGAAATGTTTTCGTTGAATGCTGAGAACAATTAGAAGTCAAAATAACCTCTTGTTTATTGTCGCAAGCTATCGAGAAGTTCGTTATATGTTTTCATTATTTCTGATATGTTGAACTGCTTCCATGACAGTATTTCTTCGAGACGGTTTATTGTTTTTGTAAAATATTCTCTTTGTAAACAACAATCTGTTTATCAAGCATCTCTTTTGCATTTGAGGATAATAGCCACGACGAGCCACATGACAGATAAATATGAAAAGAATAGCCATTTGTAGATCTTTTATTTTATTTCATTTCATCGACACATCCATGACAAACCAGTTAAGACCTAATCAAGTTTTACGACAAATCCATTACGACATATTCAAGAACGTTTCGGGACGAGCTTGTCCCATCCTCAGCTATAGAGTGGGAAAAAACTTGGGGGATATATATGAAAACAACTGCATAAATTAAAAACGGGTAAACTAGAGTAAACAAGCGGAAATTACCCAAATAAGGAGATAACAGGGAGGCAAATAAGGATGAAAGCCAATAGCCATTTCTTTTGCGTTTTGAATTATCTAGAAGATTCCTCTTGATTTCAATCCGTCATGAAGCTGCTTCAAAACTCTTATCACCTATCGCATACCTGTCATTCTAAATCAAATCACAGCAATGCTTAACGTGCATTTGCCGTTAAGGTTGGTCGTTAAATATGTTTGTTTGTGGGCTTGGATGTATGTTTTTGGTACCGAGCTAAGATGCAAGCATCCGGAAATCAGACCGATAGCTCCCATCAGCCATGGTTCAATACGCCCTCTTGGAAGAGCAGAGTTTTCGATGTATTGTTGGACAAACAGTTATCGTCATTATTTGTTTAATAATTTCTTCATTTGATATTAATCTGAGAAATGTTATGTTGTATGCACATTGTGAAAATGAATAGTGGAGATTTTCTATAGAAAAATAACCCTGTTCAACTGTTGTGTTTTGCATAGGTTCGGATGTGTTCTGCAGTATGTCTTCTGATCGGAGAACACAGACGGCCGCGGAACGCCGTAGCCTTAGGCGGAAATTCAAAAGCGAAAGTAACGATACGGCGGAGACGCGATCAAAGGAAACTTCGCGTAATCAGTCGAGGGATCAGTCGAGAGATCAGTCGATGGATATGAAAGATGAGGAGATGCCCTTAGAAGCGGCGGATTCAAGTCGGCTGCAAATCGCTGTTGGCGCGTTTCAGCGTAAATACAGATCAATGTCTGTGTACGGAGAACATGTGATAGATATTGCAGAAAGGTCAAAGAAAGCACTCTTCATTTTCCCGGAGGGCAACTCTCTAAGGATGTTCTGCAAAAGAGTTGTAGAGAATAAGTATCCTTTCTTCTTCCTATCGAAATTATTAAACGATGTCATCTCCTTCGACCTTTTGTTGAACGCCTCATTGAAGAGCTTTGACCTTCTCTAGGACACCTAAATTAAGAGCCTTGCCCAAAGCACCTCAATTAAAAGTTTACGCCTTGCCTGGTGCGTCTCAATTAAGGATCTTGCCCTGAACACCTGTCGGATAAGTGTCCTCTCTATCAGGCCCCCACGTAAAGAATCGTATATAAAACTAACCTCTACCTTTGATATTAAAAAGAGGAAGAGACAGGCATAAACAGGTTGCTGTGGTGTAAGTTGGCGAATGAGCCAGTACATTGAGCTTGGGATTAATCACCACTAAATCCAAGAGCTATCACTTGAAAATGGTGCAAAATGCAGTAAATTGTTTTTGAGAACCTTATTTGGAAATGTAATATACCATCTCACGAACTTTTGTTTTCCCTTCACAGATTTGAAAACCTGTCTTATGACCTCGATGCAATTTGTTTTTTGCAGCCATGTTTTTCTGCAGGTGCAAAAAAGCTCATTTGGCTTGTGCACGGTGTTTTCAAAAACAATGCCTAGCACATAACAACCTGTATTTATTGAGAATCTACAGCCTGAGATTACACATCTTGATTTCAACTACTTAGAAACTTTTCATCCCGGTCATTGGCATGCTGAAGGAGCTTTGAGTATGGGTGGTGTAGCGCAAGAAACTTAAGATATTTGAACGAGGCACCATAACTACCGAGAAGCCTTGATCATTCCGCTAGCTAAAACCTATGAGGCACAAAATTGCCGACCTACTAGCTTATAGGTAATTAATGGCTTCTGCAAAATGTGGAGGGTCTGATTATAACCACAACCCCTGCTTCGGGACCCCTCTGATTATGATATTCTAACCAGGTTCTTATTAATTGTTTCATTTTTATTAATAGTGTTAATAGCCTCTTAAATATCATATTCTAAATTCTTTATAAGTCTGGAATACATTTCATAGAAAAATTACATACACTGCTATTGAACAAGTATTGCCTCTAATTGAGGGGGGTTTTCCTCTCCTTAGTTCCATGACTACTGGGAGAGTCCTCCTGTAAGAGATTCCATTGTGTACGCAGATCAGACACTATTGCACGTAATACTTTAATCGTGCATTATTTTGTATTTGTATTGTATAAGCTGTTAAGTATAATAGAGTTTTAGACCATTTTGAAATGAAGAAGGTGAAAAACTTCTCTATCCACTGGGAGATAAATTCAGCCTGTTTGCCAATCAGCCCTTTCCATGGGTGCTTCAAAACATTTCATACATAACTTTGAAAGGGAGGAGAAATTAGAGTGCTAAGAGGCTACTTACTGATAAATGGAACTTCCTCGTCGCTTAAAAACATGAGCAGGGTCATTTTTAAAATCCTACATTCTTATGTGCGAACTTTTACTGCGTTTAATCACATCAATCTTTTCCGTAAAAATGGAAGTAATATTTGGACATCGTGTTTTTGGAACTACACTCTCAGATTGCTACAAGTGAGTTAGATCAAACTGAATGTTTTGCTTTCCAAGCATTATTGATGACAAAACAGAGTTACTAAAGTGATTCTGTTTTTGTCCCGATATGAACTTCTGAACCAAACTAGTCCTATTTCATTCAGATTTTTGCTAGTCTCTGGACAATAGAATGACTCTATTGCATTATCAGAACGAACCGAAGCAGATGGACTCGTCCGTTTTTGATCTTTTTCAGGTCACACTATTGCATTGTTGTCTTCTCACGCTAGGATAAAAATGATTCTTTTAAGTACACAAGCGCAAGAAGATATCCACTTGTTCGTTTGCAATAGACTCCATGACTAATGTTTGTAGAAAATTAGCTTTCCACGTTTATTCCATTTGTATTTGATTGATATACTGTCACTGTATTGTGGATTACCAGCAAAGTTTAATGAACTTGTAAAAGCTGACTGAGAATATTCTAAAATTACGCATAACTTTTACAACATGACATTCACTATCTGCTTGTTCTGTCTGCCAGGTTTTGTCCTCCCTTTGTAGTAAATATATATATATATATTTCTACAGGTATGTATTTATTTACACTGTGGTGATAGGAATATATATATAGATATATATTTATTATATCTTATATTTATTTTCATATAAATATATATTGAGCTATGTTTTATATATTCACGCATATTTTTATACATATGTATCTGTATATTTATATTCTGGTTGTTCTGAAAGTTATCATTGCACTCATTATGCGAGAACTTCCCGCAAAGTTAATGATTTTCCCTTAACACTTCCTAGATTGTTCGAATATTTCATATTACTTACCATTGTAACTAATTGTGTCGTTCTGATGATTGCCAAGCCTCTTCCAAATGATGACATTAGCATGCTAAATGCTAAGCTGGTGTGTACATTTTTTCTCCCTGTTTTTTTCAAAAGAGTATATTGAACTGCATTTTAACTGCCTTTGTCATTATCTTTGATATGAGAAGGGGGGGGGGACATTTTCTTCCAATATATGATTGAAACACTGATATCTGTCTGTTCATGCTGAATATCCCGTTGTTTATAATAATAATAGTAATAATAATAATAATAATAATAATAATAATAATAATAATAAATGAAATCTTTATGCAAGATGTACATTTCAGTATTACATACATTGCCATTAATATGTATCCTGTCATAATAAATGATTACAAACTTATCAATAAAATTAAAATGGCTTCCTAAATGTTAAAATGATTCTTTATATGTTCTTTAAATATTAAGAGGCTATCAGTTTGACGACTTTGGATAGGTAAGTTATTGTAGATGTTAACACCCATCGACCGAAAACTAGACTTGGCAACTTGTAATTTGACTTTTGGAACTTCAAGCATAAGTTCCTTAGCTGTCCTCCTTCTAAGTGGTTCCTTGGCTACCTCTTAGCTCTTGTAATCACAATAGTATTCCCATGAAAGCATTTTCTGGTGAAATAACAGGTATTACTGATATCAATCATCATTAATATCAAGTAGTGCTGACCTCTGTTATTAATGATTACTTTTGATACCAGTTTATCTTGGTGTCAGGCACCGTCGACACTCCTCCCTTCTTTGTGCGCAAGGAACCTGGCAAACATGTGACATTTTAGAGTTGTTGCTGTATTTCTTTATGTGACAGGAAAACAGTTATCAACTTGCTCGCTTGAGAAGCCTGTCTGTAGAAGTGAAACAGCGGGATTGTGTCTTCGTGCTCATATTACATGAAAGGCAACTCGATTTATTTTCTTGTTGACTGTCAATAGCGAAATGCTTGTATCTTGCCTTTAAAGGAAATTTTTGTCATTTTTAGGAAGACGCTGACGTCATTTTTGTAGCAATTTTCACTTTAGAGGCCATACTGAAGATAATAGCCTATGGTTTTTTCTTTCATTCAAATTCATATTTGAGAAGCGGTTGGAATATTATCGATTTTGTTGTTGTAGTTGTAGGGTAAGTAGCAACATTCACTCTTTTCTTGTTAATTAGCGTCAACTTATACATTAAGGCCCATTTCCACTTGCTTTCGAATTTTCGCATTTTGCGTGCGAACTCATTGTTACCATTCGCTCATCACAAAACGTTCGCACATCGGAGAACGTTCGCACATCGCAAAACGTTCGCACATCGCAAAACGTTCGCATATAGACTGGGAACACTGAGTTCGCGTAGGAAATTTGAAATCCAAACTAAGTTGGAACGGGCCTTTGCTCTGCCGCGGCAGTGCACGTTGGCAGTGTATGATGGGAGTAATACTCGGGTGAATACTCCGACATAGGGTTCTAATGCATTGGGCTTAGTATTTATAATAGAGTTTCCTGCGACTTTTAGTGAACCATCTACACACAGAATTTTAGAAAAGCTTAAAAAATAATGAGCTTAAATAGATTAGGGCATAACACCTTGGAGGAAAAGCAGAGGATAGGTACCATTTCTCTCTGCAGTATAGTTAGCGTCTTTTTTAGGATGAATTATAAAACTTTCTATTTTAACTATTGTACTGCGTAGCTTAGCTCGAGGGTTTGCCATGATGAGATAATAAAGATTGAAATTGCACACGGGCGAACATCTTTGACTGATTCAGAAGGAATGGGTGAAAATAATATGTACTAATATAGTACTCGGCAGTCTTTTTTATGATGAGATTTGACACTCATAGTCCAGTTCATTTTGCTAACCCAGTAGCATGCTGCACTGTTAGATGTTGTCTGGTATATTTTCTAGAGCTTTAGTTTCATTGTATATGCAAGACATAGCGACTGTATGTCATAGTAAATGGAATTGATATCTACATATGTATTTGTGTAATTTCGGTTTCGAACTTGATGTGGACTTATAAATGTTGTGAAACACTGTACTCAGGTTAGGAGGTACTGCAGCAGGTTGTTCAAAGACGAACGTTTTAGCTCTGTGGGCAACAGTACTTTTGCTAGGAGTGCGTTATTGTGTTTATATGTTTTTGCTGCCTCTTAAAATTAAAAACGTCAGAGCGTGGGCACCGTCGGAACATCTAAAGCGTGTCAGTTTTACAGGTGTACCTACATAAAAAGGGCAATAACATTTATCTGTCTTCTGTACGTACTTATGTTAGTGAACTATTGAATATTTATGAGCCGGCTTTGCTTTCTAACTGTTAGATTTAGTCGACAATCGCAGATGTCACGATTTAGGACAACAGACCACGAGTTTCTAGCCGTGCTTTGTCGATACATATATAAAATACGCTGGGCCATTATTATGTTTTCAAGTGTTTTGAAAGTTTTTGTGATTAATTTTCGTATCATATTTTGTGAATTTCGTAGATTAGTGCAAGTGTCAAGCCTTAGCGATGATTCAAGCACAAAGAGGAATTCGGAATCAATCAGAGCACTGCGAGCTATTCGAGTCTTACGTCCACTGAAACTTGTTTCTGGAATACCAAGTAAGAATTAATTGTCGACAAACACTATATTTCATGAGATATTCTAGAGAAAGCCCATTGGTTTGCCTTCACGGTACCCATTTGTAAAGCAAACCCATTCAAAAGGGTGTAGGAAACATATGACATGATTTTCTCTTTATCTTTACCACATGATCCCAAGACCTCTTACATACGTGGTAGTATGGATGTAAAATTGTTTCTTGTAGATTGCAAAACGTGAATTGCAAGAAAGGCGTTTCTGCTTTTCTTTATGTGTTTAAGAGCAAAGACTTGACAGCGTTATCTTACCCTGACGTTTTTAGAATTACCTCGCGGAGCTTTCTGTCACTTAATTGGTTCTACGTGTGTTTCTGTTAACCACCTTGCAGGAGCCAAAGTGTCTTGATCTCATATCTAAGACAATACTGGGGTGTGTTTTAATAATGCTAATTGACCCTGGATTTTGAGAGTATAAAAAAGTAGAGAAATACTCGTTGATGGCGCTCCACAATATTTACGGTATATTAATAAAAAGATAGAAGATGCAGAGGAGGCTACAGCGATAGCTCATTTAATGCGGAGGAAACAGCAAGGTAAAATCGAAGTAAAATAAAGATATATTCAAACACATTTATCACAGACTATAAACAGCAATAGCTGATTTAATGCAGAGGCTAGATCAAGGTAAATTCAATGTAAAATCAAAGTAAATTCAAGGTTAAATTAAAGTAAAATCAAGCTCATTTACTACAAACTATGAATGGCAAGCTATTAGAATTGGTCCATTGAATTTACTTTCATAACTTTGTTTGTATTCCATTTGAATATGTCAGTTGCTATGATATTGTATATTTATTTAGTTTTTGGTTAGTAAAATTAACAGAAATAGAGACAGAGAAACAGCTAATTAATTGTTAAATAGGTACTAGCTATTTAGCAAGTAAAACATGTTAAGGTGATGAATGGTAGCTAAATAACAAGCAACAAATATCCATTCATCGATAAATGGTAGTATTCTAATTTTGAATAGCGATGCTGTACACTTAAATCTAAATTAATGTTGTATCCTTCTTGGGAATTTTCCAAGAACAACTCGGCTGCAGCAATTTTGGTAATTTATCATCGCAGTCTTCATTTGGTCTTATATTTGATCTTTTTCTTTGCTTTGGATTTATACAATTTAACCGTGATAAACTTCTGTTCACGTTCTGTATTTGATGTAAGATCAAGTACTTATTCTTGATTATGTGCATATAACACTTCTCGTAGCTCTTAACCTCTGCAAAAGCAAACAAGATTTGTTATTGAATGGTACCATGTAATAACCAATTCTCTTGTGTAATCTTTGCAGGTCTGCAAGTTGTAATGAAGTCACTGATAAGAGCAATGGTGCCATTGTTACAGATATTACTACTAGTTCTGTTTGTCATTGTTATCTATGCGCTTATTGGATTGGAGCTCCTGCGTGATAGCTTCAATTTCACTTGCTTTCGAAACACAACCCACGGCTGTAAGTCTACATAATTTGTATACTTTAGGGCTGTCGCATTCGGAGAGATAAACAGCATTTAATTTTTGAACCAGCTTTTTTGTCAGCCTGTCATATGTACCATAATCTGTAATACAACCGATTTCAGATTACTTTAGGTTCACCCTCAAAAACAACTCATGATTCTGCCCCAATCTCTGATACAACAGATTTCAGATGACTGTAGGACTGTAGGTTTACCCTCAATAACAACTCATGATTCTACCCTAATCTCTGATACAACAGATTTCAGATGACTTTAGGTTCACCCTCAGAAACAAATCATGATTCTGCCCTGATCTGTGATATAACAGATTTCAGATGACTTCAGATTCATACTCGAAACAACTCATAGTGCTACCCTAATCTCTGATACAACAGGTTTTAGACGACTTCAGATTCACTCACCGACAACTCATAATCCTGCCCTACGGATTTCAGGTGACTTCAGACTCACCCTCCAAGCAACTCAGTTCTGCCCTTATATCTGATATAACAGTTCCCCTTAAGATGGGTTCAGATTCATCATTCAAACAATCCTGTTCTTGTTTTCAGAGTATCTGCAGCATTTAAGTTTTCCAATTCCTAATTCAGCCTCCATCCCGGCGAATATTTTGCTGTGTTCAATGGGTCAACCGTATTTTGAGTTAGCAATTATCTCTAACGTGGGAATCAACGTTTGGCAACCGCGCACACGAATTAATAAATAAATGATTGGATTTAGTTTCAAGGATTATGATGTTTTCCAATCGGTTGTTTTCGAAACTCTTTCGATGCCGATATTTATTGGCCATATGACTGAAACTATGATTAATGGATAAGACAGTAAATGATTCAAGAGCCTTGCAATTAGCCCTTTCGGACTTGAATGTACGATTATTTTGCAGGGATTCGCCGGTCTAAGGCTGAAAAAGACCCAGTCTATTTTCTATATAGAACATTAATGTGCGCAATGTGCATTAAATAGGTATAATACATGCGCATGTAAGATAAATAAATATAATACACGCATCTGGTATACACATGATGTACCTGAAGTTCAATACTGATGAACGCTGATGCCGAAGCGTTTAAAAGTTGAAGCTTTTTTCTTGAACTATATGCAATATTTTATAATTTCTTTGTGCTTGTAGCTATTTGAATTTATATATATATATATATATATATATATATATATATATATATATATATATATATATATATATATATATATATATATATATATATATATATATATATATATATATATATATATATATATATATATATATTACCAAAGTTTCTCAGCAGTAATATATTAGAAATACACTTTAGGAAAACGACAATTGCTTTCAATTTGTAAAACATGTTTCGATTGCTTCGACAACCATCTTCAGTTACAGAATAAGCATATTACATGGTGCAAACGATATAAAGGCAAGTGATTACTCCCTAGGGGTCTTACAACAAAAACTATTCCATTGAGATAGAGTGCGTCGGTGCTTAAAATGAGGGTTATAATATATCCTATGATAATACCAATGGGTGCCAAGTGCTTAGAATGCGGGCTGTAGTATGATAACAAAGGGAAATACCTGGGGATATGGGACAATTAGAGTAGGAGCAAATGAATAGGCATCATTCATATATCTGCTGCCTATTCATTTGCTCCTACTCTAATTGCCCCATATCTCCAGGTATTTCCCTTTGTTATCATACTACAGCCCGCATTCTAAGCACTTGGCACCCATTGGTATTATCATAGGATATATTATAACCCTCATTTTAAGCACCGACGCACTCTATCTCAATGGAATAGTTTTTGTTGTAAGACCCCTAGGGAGTAATCACTTGCCTTTATATCGTTTGCACCATGTAATATGCTTATTCTGTAACTGAAGATGGTTGTCGAAGCAATCGAAACATGTTTTACAAATTGAAAGCAATTGTCGTTTTCCTAAAGTGTATTTCTAATATATATATATATATATATATATATATATATATATATATATATATATATATATATATATATATATATATATATATATATATATATATATATATACATAGATAAACATATTTGTATTGCAATACATATGTATATTATGGTTAGGCTGTGCACTATAGACAAACAATGAAGTCCTAACTCAGAAAGCCCTCTCGGGTTAGATCTTTATTATTGTCATCGGAATGCCATTCTTATCGACGTCTCGAAATTGAGTATTGCTATTTTTCTTACAAAATGTTTCTATTTGTTCAGATGTTCTGGCATTAGGCAACGATGAAAGACCAAGGCCTTGCGATAAAAACAACGGGTGGGGTCGAGCATGTGGGACGTCTGAGATTTGCCGAAAAGCCTCTTTGCACGAGTGGCCTGGCCCAAACAATGGTATAACATCATTTGATAACATGTTCTTGGCAATGCTGACTGTTTTTCAATGCATCACTCTAGAAGGATGGTCAGAGGTCCTTTATTTAGTGAGTATCGACATTGCATGGGCATTCAATTTATGGTTGTTGTTGGTATGATTTCCTTGCTCATCAAAATTGTTGCATCATTGTATTGAACACCGCTATTTACTGCAATTTTGCTCATTGATCTTTGATTGTATATTAAATAGAACGGTTGATAATCGTCCATTTGGTTTGATTTCTGTCTCTTAATTCATTATCATAGTGGCATTGGTACTCATCATTATCAACATCATCGTCACTGATGCGTTAATAATTATGATAAATGTACAGCTCAATAGTCTTAGTTTCACCTGTCCCTCTTCCATTTCTTTGCAGACAATTGATGCCAAAACACACCGTTATCCCTTCATCACTTGGTGTGCCTTTACTTTGTTGATTGTGATTGGCTCCTTCTTTATGCTAAATCTCGTTCTCGGTGTTTTGAGTGGGTAAGTATGTGCATTATACTTAACTTTTGTAAGTTTATCCATTCAGCATTCTAGCTTTCCAAGCTATCTGGTTGGTCAATAACTCAGAGGATTCCCCAAATGGGGAAGCACGCGAGCAGCCAATCAAGATTTGTCCACTATGCTCTTTCCACCAGGATCCATGTTCTTCCCAATCACCACGTGCGGGTCTTGTTTCATGTTCGCTATGTTGTGTACAGCTCATTCAGTGCTTGTTATACATTTGTATGCATTGCTGTTAATTCCCCAGTAGCTGAGAATTTCGAAAAGGCCTATTTTATTGTCTGCTGTTATATGATTCCCCCTGCAAAGACCATATGACAATGAGAATAACTTATTGCCTTTTTCTTTCAAGGAAAGTGATAATTGAAAAATTAGGATTTTTCTCAGATATTCGTTGTGAGATGCTGTTTATTTATTCTAAGTTACATAAAAAAATTTAGAAATGCCCATTCTGAAGACGAAAATCTATTGAACATGGTGTTTGCAGTTGGGTGGGAATTTTGTTTTATGAATTCCATTTGGTGTCTATTTCTGGATTGTATTACTGTGATGGATGCTTCATTTTGGCTAAATTTGACGATATGTTAAATGAGAAGGACCAGAAAACTGTATCGATTACCATTTTCGAGCAACTGTATTAAGATCTAGCTCACTGTTTTGTGAATACACGAGAAGTTTTTGTGCTGTTCTTTTATTTCTATGCCTGTGCCTGTGTATTTGACTATGCTTATGTATACATGCCTATACATTGGAAACATCAATAGCACATTAGTTGTTTAAACAACTTTGTCGGCCTTTCTTGGTGCGGCCATATGGGAGTCTATGTATTAGGTCTGCTATTAGATCTCTTCCCAACCATTTGATTCAACTTTGTTTTTCTAACATATTACGTGTTGTTCATATTGTTGTATTGTTGCTAGCATTAAATTGTTGCACCTCTGTGGTTACAAATGAACTCTTGTATTTTATATGTTATGTATTTGTTTTTGTCTTTTATATGTATCAATATACTTCAATCAATGTATGTCCTACAATGTTTCTTGCCGCCAGCATTTCTACTGTTTAGCTATAGTATCGTTTTTATGGACGGGATGTTGGTCGAGTTGATGGACCCTCTGTTTTTTGCAACTGAATGGGTTTAGACACAATTATGGTTGAATGATAAAAATCTGGTTTTGCATTTTGTCCTAGGGAATTCGCCAAAGAGCGAGAGAGGGTAGAGAAACGCCAGTCGTTCATGAAACTTCGGAGACAACGACAGCAAGATAGACACGTGGATCAATACCTTGATTGGATAAACAGAGCAGGTAGCTTAGCACATCTATCATTGCTAAATGGCAGGTTACGGCTTATATTAACACTCTGCGAAGTACCAAATATAGTTGTATCTTTGGTTCATTGATTAAATACATGTATCGAGTCATGCACCTCACAGAAGTCTGAAGATTCCCGTAACGCTGTTTCAACGTACTATGGGAGAAGACCTCGCCTTGTTCTTTTCCCCTCACCACTGAGCACCCTGGTGTTCGCCGTTGATGTTGTTACTCTGTTTATATCAGTGAATTCTTTGTAATGGCCCAGAGTTGACATGCAAATCAATAGTCCCGTTGTATCGTATTGTAGTTATTTGTCTGTCTGCCTCCCCCCCCCCCCGAGTACAGATGTACTTCCTCGCCGACCAGTGGTGTAGCAGATAGCCATAGGGCCTTAGGAGCCATTGTAGCACATTGATTTATGATCAATAAACGAAATTACAAACACAGTTGCTGTAATAAACGAAATTACAACATGTCTTATGTGACTTTGAAAGTAGAGGCTAGTTAGGCCTTTACTCTGTTAGAATTTTCATCATGTTTTCATTATTTTCTGTCTGGGATGCAAAGCTTAAAAATATTTTAACGGGACAAAAAGGAGTAGCTTATGAAATATATTCTGGTTTAATCTGCTTTATTGTCCAAATTTTTTAAGAGAATTTTTCTATCCATCCTTTGAGCAGGATAGATTAAAGGAATTCTCTAAAAGTAGCAAAAGTTTGAAATTGTTTCATTTTCTGAGTGCTTCGTGGTGAATGTTTCTGCTTTTTTTAGAGGAAATTATTTTGAGCGAAGATGCATACCAGAACAATATTGGTAAGTGGTGTATGGCGGGCCAATTTTAAGTGAGAATTTTACTCCTGCTTCACCGCCAATCAGTCAATTTTTCAATCTCTAAATCTGATGTTGTTAAGAAGCTGTTCAGTTCGTTATAGTTTATGCCGAATGTGGTTGATTATGATGCATGTTTAGGTGCTTACTAGGCAGTGACGTATTTAGGGAGCAAGAGGAATACTGTAAGTTTACGGAAAAGCAGGGAAAAGAAGAGCATTAAGGAAGGGATAAAACTGGGAACGGGGAGAAATTTTACTACATTTGCAGCTGATTTGCTGATGAGCTTTTATTGCCACGTTTGTAAATACTGTGGATTTCGTTTGTCCTGGCTTTTCAAGTCCCGTTTTGCCTAATTTGACCATTTTTTAGCTGTTTGTTTTACAGATTATGTAGGTAGGCCTGTTCTATTTGATTTTGCTTCACCCTCAAGTCCCCCCCATGATTTCTGTACCATTTGGCTTATAATTTGAAACTTTTGAAATAGTTTTTAGGGATATAGAGCTTGGGTAAGTGAACGGGGTTGTGAATTATACTACCTTGAGGTGAGTTTTCGAATTGATTTTCTTCTTATTTTAGATTCACCTCAAGAAGGCAGTTCGTCGGCCCCCCAGCGAACATCGCTTCGCCAAGGTGAGTCAACCCGCCAACTTCTGCAAGAAGACACTGCTGAAAAGCAAAAGATTCAAGTACCTTCTATCAATCAAATCAAACTATCATCACAGAGAAAAAGGTAATTTAGTACTTAATTTAATTCTGTTTTACTCTATTTTCTTGTTTGCTCTCTGCTTATTTCTTTCACTTTCTTATACCATTTTTTTTCAATTTTGTTTCAATTTGTTTCTTTCACTTTCTTATTCCATACTCTCATTTGTTGTCTGTTTATTTGTTTTCTTTGCTTACTTTTTTCTTCTCTTGTTCTTTCTCATGGACCTCATCTTTGTTCTTGTCTGCCTCTGTTTTAGAGCATATTTCCATCTATTTCGCTTCTCTTTCATTTGTTTTTGTTGGGTTGTACTATCTTCTAGTATTTATTTCACTTTTACACTCTGTCTCTTACTTTCTTTCTTCTTGCTTTTGCTCCATATTCACGGTTGCTTATGATCTATTTGTCCTTATCTTTTACAATACAACTCTGCTATTCCTGATTCCCTTAGAGCCATTTGCATTTGTCGTAATGCATATCTCTTTCTTGAATCTTTGGCTCTTTATGCTTCTCTTTTTACCTCAACGTCCTTCTGACCACGTTCCCTTACCACTTCTCCTGTTTCTTACGTTAGATAAAGAACAGAATCTAGCATTTTCTCTCTATCCTTTTTCTAGAAAAAACTGTTTTCACTCATCCATGCGAAGATTGAAACAACTTCGTTTAGTCGTCAGAAAGCTGACCAAAAACACAGTGTTTAACTGGATAGTGTTGGTGCTTGTTTTTTTGAATTCAGTGGTGATGTCCTTGCAGGCATATGGCAATGACGCTTGGCGTATAAAACTAATAGGTTTGTGTCACTTTACAATTTCCTACTAACATTGAGATCCTAATTTCTTGTACAGTACAAGCACAGTGGCATGCTTCAATCTCACGCAATAATGTCAATGTTTTGTTGCTTATTAATTTCCACTGCGATCAAAATTGAAGTTAAAGAGAATTGATTTTTAGGGTGAATAGTTTGTGATGCTCGTAGTGTGAACTACAAGGGCATTGTGCAACTTAGTTGCATCTCAGGAAATGGTGAATACGAACCATAGTATTTTTTGAAGAATTTCCGCTAGTTGGGGAATTTTCAAAAGGGCTGCAGA
Source organism: Mastigias papua (assembly GCA_964019165.1). NCBI lineage: Eukaryota > Metazoa > Cnidaria > Scyphozoa > Rhizostomeae > Mastigiidae > Mastigias > Mastigias papua. Next base: position 8,103,499 of record OZ025283.1, on the reverse strand, counting down.
GATGGGGGAAAACCGTGTGGCCAAGCCCTGTAGACAGACATACTGGTAGATGGCATGTAACACTCATTTCACGTCCACATTGGTACAATAGTACTTTCTGTACAACACTCATGTGTACCGTTCTCCCCCTGGAAATGTAGTAAGTCGTTCGAACCAACAGGAGAAATTCTTCGACTTTGCCAGTCACTACTTGGACAGCATGTGGCCTACTAGGGACTTTTTCTCAGTAGTTAGTATGTTAAAAAACGCTTTGATCCGAAGAAATAAAAAGGTAGATGAACTACTTGAAATATCACCATTATTCGATACGGCAGATATCACCACCGCATACGGCAGATTTTTGTCTTTCAAAGACGAAGATTTTTGTTTAGTCTTTCAAGGACATAAAAATCTGCCGTGTGCTGTACCCAGATACGAAGATTTATGTTCAAGGACGGTCTTGGAGATTCAACATATTTGATCTGTGCATTAGCTAAATTTAACGGAAAAAATAGGCCTGGTTTAGTGCAACCTACTTTAGCGAATTGTAAACCTTTTATATATGTATATAACATTTTTATGCAAATAAGTAATATTACTGCAATTTTGATTTAGCAAAAATATACCTTTTCGTTAGAATCTCTATAATAACATAGGACAAAGTTAAACGGCCTACGTGTAGTAGTAGTTTCATGTTTCTTTCCTTCCTTTAATGAAATTTCCATGAAAGGTATAAATAATGATGAGTCTTCAACTGTGATTAAGTTATGTTCATAATGTGTGTATCTAAAGTACATGGAATATATTCATTGGTCCCTCTTGAAATTATCTGATTTGCGGTATACGTATTATCCAACCGCACCCCCAACTTACGGATTTTTGATTAGGTCTGCTGGAATACTTGTGGAAAAAGAGTCATGTGAAGTATTGCTTGCCTCCAGATGAACCCTAAGTTTTCGAAAGTACTAGGCTATAATTGTCGAATATATCAATCATGCGTACCATCTCATCAAGCTTATACCCGTAGACACCCCTTAGGACAAAAGACAGACAACTCAAGTGAAACCTGTTGATTGCATATCATGGCATTTGGAACCAATGGATCCTATGTTTAATGTTGTGTTTTTTGTAGATCTATCCGAAAAGACCTTCACTATATTGTTCTTTGCTGAGATGCTGTTGCGGATTTATGCTCTTGGTTTTAAAGTATATATTCATTCAGCATTTAACAAATTTGACTTTGTGGTATGTTAATTTTTACGTTTTGCCCTGACTTATTCCACGTCACCTGCTCACCCTCCAACTGTCTCCAACACCAAGTAACTAGGCCGCAATTTTTGTAGGAGTGCAGCTGTCCGCAATAGGTCGCTAATGTAACCAGAACTTATCATAAACCTGTGTTTCTACATTTGTAAATCAATGACGCAGCTGGATTTAGAATTTGTCTTAGAAACTGGCGACACAATCAGCTACAGAGCATTTCTTGTTGGGTTTCTTGACCGCAAAAGTGTTAACTTCAATCTATCAGGTCAATGATAAGATTCGAAGGTCAAGTTTTGTTTGCAATTAATTCTTATTTAAGGGGCTGAGTTCATTGTTAGAGAAATGGAGAGTATGAATGAATGAACAAACGAACGAACGAATGAATGAATGAATGAATGAATGAGTGAGTGAGTGATTGATTGAATGAATGAATGAATGTGAGCATTAAAAAATTAATCATTTAGAAATGGATGCCATTCGATCACTCTTTTGTATTGATCACTGTTAAAGAAGCTCCATTAGAAATTTGCGTGACTCTGCAATTTTTGCTTACAATTTTAATATTTACAGAACACATTACAAGCACGCTGCTTACTAATACATAGCAATACTTCAAGAGCTATACTCTGTGGAGCAGTATATCATATCTACCTTTGTGCCATGGTACTAAACGAACGACAAAAGTAATAGAAAAAAATTGTGCTTGCATGCAGGCCCGCCGTATGCTTTTTTTGGGCCCCGGGCGAATGGGAAAAACAGAGCCCTTGATAAAGTTATTATACAATTTAAAAGTCAGCAAAGAATTTTTTGGTAGTGGCTTAGATACACTGGCCTATTGTCTGTTTTTAGCAAGTCTTAATAGCTATGCCAGAGGCAGTTTATACATCAGGGGTCTCAAACTATAACTTAAACAACTTTTAAGAGAAAAACAGATAAATTAAAAATTCTATGAGTGCAAGCTATATATTCAACATGTTGGGTATTTGTAAATGCTCGTATATATTTTCATTTCATTTTCATATAATTTGAGGAGGGTGGCCCATCAGCAAATGCTGGTTTACAAGGGGCCATCCATTTACGTTACAAACTAAAAGCAAAATTAATACATGAGCCTGGGTATCTAAGATACTGCAACTACTACATACTTAATTTCATTATACATTTCAATATGTTATAATTACGTTTATATTTTATTTCACTAGTTTATTTTGTAAATAATTAGACTTAACTATGGCAATGCAGTCTGTGAGTTCTACTCCAGTGGCCTCTTACCACATTGCATGCAGAAGGGTGTTTTTTGTGCAAAGAGGAACAGTTCATGGCAGTTATGGGTTTGCCAATGTAGCGTCACTTAGCCGCCATAAACTTTCTACATCTCTTTGTCTTGTATTTGAGATCCCTTCTCTCGGTGTCTTCCTCACTTCACTACTAAAAATATTTTCATTGTTCAGTAATCACAACGTTCTGCTCTTCTTTTAGGTTGTTTGGTTGAGTATTGGCGATTTGATACTCCAAAAGTATGTACACGAGAAGCTGGGTATCAGTGTCCTGCGGTCCTTCAGGCTACTTAGAGTTTTCAAGATAACACGGTAGGTCATTGTCAATTGCATGAAAGCTGCTGGAGATGAAATTGGCTTGTGCACATGATAGATATCTATTTTTTAGGGTTGTTTTGACTAGGTTGGGCCGACTGAGACTAAGGGGCCCGCGCACTTTTCATTCACTTTTTCAAAGACTTCTTACCAGATGACACTTAGAAACTACTGTACATCATATTTGAAGGAGCCCAAAAGCAAGGGGCCCAACGCGGTGCACCTGGCCAGCCAGTCCATCCCTGGTTTTGACCCGCATTCAAGATCTTTCCGTAGCTTCAGTAGTATTATCAAGGCTGTGAAGGAATAGGGGCTGGAACCTTATACCGGGAATTTTCTTTGCACTGTTAACAGTTATGACCAAGTAGCATGGATGCTTTTTGCAGTTTCGGCAGGAGTAATAGACTTGAAGTTTGTATTGCAAATGGCCAGAAATTATGATCTTTTACAATCTGTTTGAATGATGGAAGTGTTCTTACTGGTCTTTTCAATTACTTCGGTATGACATAAACTAATTGCTGATTATTCACTTCACGAGTGGTAATTCATTGACATGCACCTTTTATAAGTCATCTCTCTAATGGCTATTGCTAGCCTTTGCTTAGATATAGGTTTCAAGTCATTCTACAGTTTAGAACTAAAAATTAATTTTACTATTTGTTATTTTCATAAGTGGGATGAATAATATATGCCCTTATGTTTGCAAAGTACGTTTTGCAACACTTATAGTAGTCTAGCTGGTTTCCATAGAAATAGGTCACGATTGCTTAGCTAAGGAAGAGCTGTAAAAGTTAATGGAATATAGGAGGTAGAGTTGCCTCTATCTTCTTGAATATCTTTCAAACGAGAAGCGAGATTTGATCACAGTTGTCTCAGGTACATCACCAGCCCATTTCGGCTCTTATTTTGACTTCATGTGATCTATTCTAAACGGTCCCTATAATAGTGCTACAGATAGAATGCGGAGTATGCTCTATTTTTCTCTATTGTTCTTTATTTTTCTTTTTTGACTTCATATAATCTACTTCTAACCAGTCGCTATGGAAATCTTAGGGCTATAATGTGGAGTATATTACTCTCTATTGTTCTATACCGCCAATTTCTATGTTGGTCACCATCTCATTTCTATTTGCTCAGGTTCTGGAGGTCCATGCAGAACGTCGTGACTTCATTAATGAACAGCATAAAGTCGATTTTAAGTCTCATCCTCTTGTTATTGCTGTTCATTCTTATCTTTGCTCTACTCGGAATGCAGCTGTTTGGTGGAATGTAAGTAAATCCTAGATAAATTGCTTACGTGTTTACAGTATTCAGTACGTTTGCTTTCATCTGCCCAACAGTCATTCGATGTTCATTCTTTCACTTGCTTCTCTTAGCAATCACCCTAGTTTCACATCTCGTCTTTCGAGCATCATTTGATGATCTATTTCGCCCATTCTTGATTGCAGTTCCTAATTTATGTAGTATTCTTCCCATTTTGTCTCTTAATAGGTTTCACGAGAGCCTAACGCCAGCAAGAACAAATTTCGATGACTTTCCAAAAGCAATGCTGGCAGTATTTCAGGTGAGTTCTGACTCATTAGAGAACTATGAATAACAAGATATGAGCTAAATATGAAATTGTGAAGGGATAACTATTCTCAACTGTTTTTGAGGAGGTTAACTTCTGCTTCAACTTACCCATATTTTATACTTGTTTGTTTGAATGTTTTCGATGATTACAATTAACTGTTTTTATCTATTTCCTTTCTATAATTGTGATAAATGAACTGTTGCCAAGACAAAATGCAAATTTCTGTACTTTTTGGAAAAGCACTTAATGTGTTTTTGGCAAGCGCAATATAGAAGTTCTCTCTGATGAGAGTCATTCTTTTCTGGCTGTAGATAATGACTGGTGAAGATTGGAACTCTGTTATGTACTATGGCATCAGTGCATCTGGTGGACCAAAGTCATTCAAAGGCATGCTGGTGTCCTTGTATTTCGTGGCTCTTGTTATCATCGGAAATTGTATCCTTTTTTGCAGAAGTGTGGGGAGAGGACTGCTGGAAATTATTATTCTAGACGAGCTTTGTTTTATTGATGAATGAGCGATTGAATGAGTGACTTGGTGAGTCAGTCAGTCAGTCAGCCAGTCAGTCAGTCAGTCAGTCAGTCAATCAGTCAGTCAGTCAGTCAATCAGTCAGTCAGTCAGTCAGTCAGTCAGTCAGTCAGTCAGTCAGTCAGTCAGTCAGTCAGTCAGTCAGTCAGTCAGTCAGTCAGTCAGTCAATAAGTTAGTTAGTTAGTTAGTCAGTCAGTCAGTCAGTCAGTCAGTCAGTCAGTCAGTCAGTCAGTCAGTCAGTCAGTCAGTCAGTCAGTCAGTCAGTCAGTCAGTCAGTCAGTCAGTCAGTCAGTCAGTCAGTCAGTCAGTCAATAAGTTAGTTAGTCAGTCGAGGTCAGCTTGTGAGTGAAAGGGTGAATTTATGAGTCAGTGAGTGAGTGAGTTAACTGACTAACTGATCTGCTAACTCATTCATTTATTCACTCTTGCACTCACTGGCTGACTATCGACTAACTAATTACCTGACTTGCCGAGTGACAGACTGATTCATTCACCCACTCATTCACTAACTGGGTAGTTGACTGACTGTATGACTGATTAAATGACTTACTCATTAATTCGCTCGCTATCTAGGGGACATATGGAAGACTGGCTGGATACCTCACTACTGACGCACTGTGAGAGTGACATGATAAGAAAATGAATGTGGCTAACGGATTGATTGACAAATTGCATAAATAGACGAACCTGATCTTTGAGCTTCGATAAACTTTAATGTGATTGTATAACTTTAATGTGATCAGATATGAGTATAACTGACATTGCACATAGCAGTTGTCTCTCTAAAGCTTTTCTATGTTCGATGTTTTGAGAGATCTTGCTGAAGAGCCCTTTTAGCTGCAGTGAATTGTTTTTTCTGAATGACTAGAGTCATACAATATTTTAGAGATTTCCTTAGCTCTGTCAGATACTCTTTTGAATGTCTTCCTGGCCATTGCCGTCGACAACCTCGCGAATGCGCAGGCGCTGACGCGAGATGAAGAAATCGAGATGAGAAAGAATGAAGAGGCAAAACAAATGAGACGTAGGAGATTGCTGTTGAATGAAGATAAATGGAGCAGAGTCCGGGCGGTGCCGAAGATTCTTGCCATACGTCGAAAGTCAGATTTGAATGATAACCCTTTCTCAGGGATGACATTTCAGAGAAGAAATTCTGAGTCTAAAAAGTGGGTGTAAACCTAGCATTTATGTCATTTAATTACAAAATTGTCTGATATTTCACCCAATGTCTACTGGGACACTTTAGGAGAATATCATTGTTCAAATGAGTGATAATTATTTCAAAGATTTGACTGTTTCAAGTGGTCTGAGCTGTACATGCCTAAAATATCATTGTTGATACAAGGTCCCCGTTGTCTTAGATACGTTGATTAACTTACCTTACTTATTTAAGTTTGATTGCTATTTGACACCGCTTCCTTAGCACTAAGAGTAAATAAGCAGTAATTTCCCTATTACTACAGTGAAGAGATATTAATAAGGTATTACACTTTTTACAGAGATGCTTGCGCAATTACGTGTGTATTGGAGATCTTCTATGAATATTCTATGATTCGCGAGATATGTTCATGTCTTCTTTGCAATTTTTGTATTTATCTTTAATTCCTGTTTCCAGGAAGCAACAACCTGAAAGCTCAAAAGTCTCAGAGAATGTAAGTAGAGAAAGTTAGATTTAGGGACGTTTGTTAGGAAATATCTTGTTGCTCTTTTAAGCAGTTGCAAATGCATTTTATACAACGGTAAATCCAAGTTTCGGTTCGAAAGATGAGGGTGTCTGTAAAATAAGAACTTTCTGGTTATCACTGTGTACCCGATTGCCGTTGAATAGAAATTTAACGGGCATCCAACCATGACTCGAGGGATGTCTGGAATAAATCATGTTTTAATCTAACTTGTTATTCAACAGTACAGCACTCTTATTCAATGGTAGAACACACACACACACACACACACACACACACACACACACACACACACACACACACACACACACACACACACACACACACGTACACACACACACACACACACACACACACACACACACACACACACACACACACACACACACACACACACACACACACACACACACACACACGTACACACACACACACACACACACACGTACACACACGTACACACGTACACACGTACACACACACACACACACACACACACACACACACACACACACACACACACACACACACACACACACACACACACACACACACGTACACACACACACACGTACACACACACACACGTACACACACACACGTACACACACACACGTACACACACACACACACACACACACACACACACACACACACACACACACACACACACACACACACACACACACACACACACACACACACACACACACACACACACACACACACACACACACTTACAAACCATGCTTGGCTCCTTAGAGACGTATTTCGGTTTTGCTGTCCAACGATTAAGCATGTACGTTTGCTACAAACATCTGCTTAAGATGGTTTCCTTGATGATATCACATATCTTTACAGTTAAATCCCGTTAAGTCGTACCCTGGATGAGTCGTACTTTCCCTTAGTCGGACTTATTTCTCATTCCCCTTGGATTCACTCAAACGTACTGAAAGACTCGGTTTACTCGGACATTCGCTAACTCGGACCCTTTCCAATCTCCATTGAGAGTCCGACATAACGGGATTCTACTTTACTTGTAACTTGATTTTTTCTTAGAGCGAAGCTGACAACGTATCCGACGTGGTGTTTAGACGTTCAAGAGCAAAGAGGGACGGCACATCATCATCTGATGCCATGCAGCGCACCAGGAGGAGCAGATCACTTGGAAGTACTACAGGTTTGTTCTAGCTAAACTTTGTTTTCATAGGGTTAACTTTTTGCACCTTGTCCATATTTTGCCTTCCTAGTCACCATGCATTAAGGAAGAGAGCAGATTTACCCAGTTACGACTTTTGATAAGACTCTAATTGATGATAATTACAACCTTACGTATGGATTCGAGGAGTCGTTCATCTTGTTGAAAACTGAATGGTGACGTTGTCAATAACCATAGCATATTCGTATTTATCTTAATCCTTGTAGAGAACTAAATTTTGACACAGTGCAACAAAGTGCAACAGAGTACAACAGAGTACAGTACAAAAGATTAATTAGTTTTGGAAGGAGTTAGGCTTAGCTGATTGTGTGGAGTTCTTTTAATTTACATCTCACAGGTTCTGGGCAGACTAAAATCCTGCAAAGAAGGCAATTATCATCAGTAAAGATCATCCATGGTCGCTCTTTGTTTCTGTTCTCAACAAATAACAGATTTCGATTACTGTGCCACACAGTGGTGACTTTCAAACATTTTGATCAGATCATGCTGATAATCATAATTTGCAGCAGTTTTATTCTCGCAATGGAGGATCCGCTAGTCGTTTCATCTCAGCACAACGATGTAAGTGATTCAATTGTATTATCAGCAACTCAGAACTAATAATAGAGGAAATTTTGGTTGAGAAGTAAAAGATGGAGCGTGGAATGAGTGAAAGATGTTTTCAAGATGTGAAAGAAAGAAACTTGCCGAATGAAATGAAAGAAGGCAATGGAGGGAGGGTTGTAGGGAGGGATAAAGGAAGGAAGTAAGAAATGGAAAAAAATTTCAGGAGATAGCTATGTGAAGAGGTGAGCAAAAGGATGTATTACTCTATAAAGTAAAGCTCCCACGATTGCACGCCCATCGAAAAGGGGCTCAAAAGAGTGGAGGTCTAGGGCTTGAGTTCTGAAAAAGCTTGTAGGCTATTCCTGATGTAAAATTTGTCTATTCGTCTAAGCCCTTGTCCAGGAGTTTTTTGAACAGCTTTAGCAAGAACTTATTGACTTAGATCCTTGGTCATTAGCAGTCGTAGTTCTATGATAATTTCTGTGAAATATATTTTCCTTATTTTCTGGACTGAAAGGATAATAGAAACTTAAAAGCATGTCTAACAAGTGATTTTTTTGAGCCCTCTTTTATGTCTGCCATCATGATTCGAAAAGAACTTTGTATGTCATCTATTGTAAGGATTAGCATATAATCTTAAAGTTTCGGAACATATTTGTAGATTAAATTAATTCGAAAATACACACATTAGACTGTAAGTTGTTGCCATCTGCTCCAGTGCTTAGGAACTCATTTGGAAATATCTGATTCATTCTTGCAGCTTCTGAGGGACATTGATATAGCTTTTGTTGCTATATTCACATTCGAAGTCCTTTTAAAGGTGACCAATTTTTACGCATTGGAGATTTCTAAAGCCCTGTTGTTGTTTTCTTAGCATGGTTATGGTCGGATTTTGTTAATATTATTACCTTTTGTCCAGAAGAGAAGTTTAGAATTCGCTATGAAATAATGCCACAGAAGATGAGTGTTGTTTTACCTATGTTAAGTTATATACTTTTAGGCAATAACCTTCCTTAGGACAGTGTAGTTCAACTGCATTGAAGTCAAATCTTTCCTGTTCATGACCTTTAACGGAACAGCATAATGCTGAACCTTTAGTCATAGCATGGAATCGAATTCAAACGCAATTAATCTTGTATTCATTGTATAAGAAGATTTTAGTATTCTTGAATAGCTTTCTAGTCATTTCCTACTAATCCTGCCACGATTTTAAGTCAGATTTTTTCTATCTCAACATCATACGCAATTTAACCATGACATGTAATCTGTTTCAACCTAGAAATAATCCTGCAATCGTTGTATGATAATCTTGCAGTTATCTTCAAAAGTCTTTTAATCATTGGCCATTAATCCTGTCATGATTCTGAATCAATCCTAATTCTAGTACTAAGTAACCCAGAATGTTATAGAAGTTTTTTTAATAAGATAAAAATATTGTTGCTATCGATCTATTCGTTATAATTGTTGATGGCCTTTCTGTATTAGTAGCTATTGATTCCTCATTGTGTTCCACAAGACTCCATTCATTGTTCTTTGCAGATTATCGCATTCGGCTTTTTCCTACATAAGGGGTCATACCTACGAGATTGGTGGAATGTCATTGACACGTTTATCGTTGCGTGTAACGTAACCGCAATCGTACTGAGGTAATTATTCTCAATCAGTACTATATTAGGCCTGCTGTTTATCAGAATCTTAGGTAAACCCTACTACCACCAAACGAAATCATGACAGAAATGACACAATCTCGAATACATGCCACAGCCTCTTATCCTTCCAAGGGTCACGACGAGTTATTTTTCCAATAATACATTTTTCCTACTGATATCCACATTTTTCCTGCTCTCAGACTCTTTCTGATATTAGTACCAGACTTTCCATTTATTATTTTGTTCCAGCTGCTCTTGCTTCTAGAACTTATTTTTGTTATGCTTCATTTTCAGTTACCAAGGAGATGATATTGCATCTGGGGGTGGACAAACATTAAAATCAATGAGAGTTCTGCGTGTTTTTAGGCCACTTCGAGTTGTAAACAAATTGGAGAAACTAAAAGTAAGTAGGCTATATAGATACACAAACATATATAAACACGTAGACTAGGTGATTCTTTTTTTGTTTCGATAATGACAGCAACTAGGTATTGTTACGTATAAGCTACGAAACACAAGTGGACCAGTCCATTAATAAAAGCTTGTTTTGTTCTTTTTGTTGTTTGTGTAACTGCATTAATGAGCCTAAAATGGACTATATGACCCCAGCATCTAGGTGTACCAACTCCATATCTTAATAAGAAACAGAAACAGATTTATACGAAACCTGGTACTAGACACCCTAAAATTTAAGAAACTTTTAGAACTACAAGAAAGAGTTAGGAAACTCTAGAACTTTCTGTGCCTTGTTTGAGAGGTTCGGTTTTCAATACACTATGCTTGTTCTGAGCTTTCCGGGCACTGCAGAAGACGATATTTTCCATTTTGCTTTCGTTGTTATTACAACTTTTGCATTGACTTAAGAAACTTTTAAGAGACTTTTAGAGCTAAAATATGGCCAGAAGTTATGAAACTTTTACTACTAGGCCTTGAACCAGATTTCATATATAAGAAAACGTGTACTCTATCTAGACTGTAGCTAGGCTGTAGCCAATTGTCGTTAATGCATTCCAGCAACCCTTGTCTGTGCGTCATTACTGTTAGATGGGGCCTATTTACTAGACATTCTGCTTATTGTTGTTTTTTCAGGTAGTCTTCCAATGCATGGTGTTCTCGTTGAAACGCGTAATCAACATAATTATCATCACACTTTTGTGCTTGTTTATGTTCGCTGTTATTGGTGTCCACCTTTTTCAGGTAAGTGAGGCAGGACTTCATACTCTATACTCAGAATGAAAACCTCGTCCATTGTTTGCTCCCGTTTAGATCCCTTACTAGTTGAGTTCACCTTGACAGTATTTCAGTTATGGAGAATTTTCATGTGTAAATGCTGACGGGTAAAGCAGCACCCGAGAAATATCGTTGCAGCCAACAAACTCACAGTTTCCTCTCTGTGATATATGTTTCCATTTTTTTTCATTCCCTGGTGATCTTGTGCTGTTGGTTCCTTTCCTTGGTGATTTTGCTGCCCTTTTTTTGGACTATTGAAAATATACTTTTTGGGTAACCTGACACTTTCAACCCCTACTTCCCAAATACTCTTTGAATTCTTTTGAGTTTATTCCCATCTTCCCTTCTGTCCAGCCCTTGTGGGTTTTCTAATTTAGCCTTTTCTTACATGGTCTATTGCTCATCTGATTACTTTTAGCATCATTCTAGTTATTCGTGTATGCCTTATGTAAATCCACTAATTTGATCGCCTTCTTAAAGACTTTCTCAATATGTCTCCAAGTCTGATATTGTTGCCATTTTATTGAATGGCCTGAATAAAACTTTGGCTTACTTTGGACTCATCAACTTAAGATTCTTATTTAGGAAAGTCATGTTTTTAACGACCCAATGAAATATCTCTTAGGGTAAATTTCAAAGTTGCAGTGATGTTACAAAATTAACAAGAGAAGAATGCAAGTAAGACTTTGTCATTTCTATGTCATTTTTATCACATTCTGCCAATAGTTTATTCTTTATATGACCAATCTCCCGTGCAGCTCTCATAAGGCTTATTTGTATCTCATTACTTTTATTACTGCCCCATATTTTTCTACTGAATTTCTACTTACAACCAGACAATCTAAAAATATCGCATTTTTCTACCGTGAAAAGCGTGAGCTTGTTAGTGAAATGTGCCGTCTAGCTGTTGTATTTTATCGTATGTAACGCATGATTTCTTTACCGTTCATGACAGAGGAGAATACTTCACCATAAGGAACGTTCACTTACCAGAACCTGCAGTGAGTATGAATCTCGCATTCCTATCCGATGTTGGTTTCTACATCTTTTTATCCCTGTTGTAGGTGTCTTGTTTTTAACTTGACTAGAGAAATTCTACATAGCCTGACTAGAAACAAGAAAGCGGAGGCTCCCCTTGGATTCTTAGTACCTCCTTGTTGCAGACATCCCCCCTTTTTTATATACTTCTAACTCTTACAAGATACAAGAATGAAAACACAAAGTACATAAACGATACCGCAGGGAGTATGCTATGCCATATCAGCCCTGCGGCCTACACATATAAGGGATCATTCACCCTTTACGCCACGCCTCAGAGGGGAGGGAGGGGCATTTAATTCCATTATAGTTATTGCGAAACCCACATGGGGGCACGCCACATCTCCCTTTACTAATTTAGAAGCAATAAATTTAAATTCTGCTCATTTTCTAGTGCTTGCTTAGATTCAAAAGCTATTGACTTGATTGACTCAGGATCCTGAATGTCTCCGTTTCTTAATTTTATTGCGGATCTTTCATATGCAAGTTTGCCCGTTCCATTGTTTATCAACTGTTAGAAATCGCTTTTGAGCTTGTTTTCTTATATTATCTGGTATAGCGTTCCAAAGGAGAGCTCCTATAAGTACGAGTGAATTGGGTCCGAATTTGCTCAAATTTCTTTTCGGTAATTTTAGCAGATTCTTGCTTGGTATTTCATATTTGATGTGTTTTCTTTCGAGGAATCTCCACATAGCTAGCCTTGTTGAAACATTTTCCTAAATGGGCTAGAAAACTGAGCAATAGCATTGTGATGAAAGTAAAATCGAAAGCTTATTTCATTCTCGGTAATTTATGATTCGATTAATGATTATGAAATTTCCTCAAGTTTAGCTCACATGTCTCCTTTTTGTGCTCCCTGAGATCTCTATTCTTAAGCTTGTTCTTTGCTACTGTTTCAGATCATGAAACGAATCTGGAAGCTGTATGATTTCAATTTTGACACCATTCCATCGGCAATGCTCACTTTGTTCACTTCTGCTACTGGAGAAGACTGGCCTAAGTAATCATCTCATAATTTCACAATTTCTCTATGAACCATAATAATGATTCGTCATTTTCATTATTCAGTAAAAGCCCGTACATAAGAATCTTCATCTATTAAGGACCTGCAGCCTGAAACTGTACATTTGGATATCAATTAGTTAGAACTATTTCAACCTGATAAATGGTTTTATTCTTTATCCAATAAGAAATGAACCCAGTCATTTTGCCATTCAAAAAATTCAATGATCTCCAAAGCTCTTACAAACAACTGTGATGGGCAAGGCATGTAGGGACAAGAATTGCTTTTAATTGGCTAGGCCAAGAATAAAATAAATTTAGGTTCACAGACTTTGGATATAGCATTTCAATGCTAAACTATCAGCTACCCCTTTGATAGCATTGGTCCAGGACCCTGTGTTAAGAACCTGCACCCTGGTTGTAAGAAGTGTCTCACCACATATGAACACAGAGAGGCTCATTTCAAAATTGTGGATTCTTATGTGCGCGTTTTTACTGTATTACATCTCGTTTCCTGGAATAGCAGCCTGGGCACCGAATCATCACTCTTGATTGGAAATTGCAAAAGTGTCGTGAAAAAACTATCATTGTAGTGACCATAACGGTCACCATGGTTTATTAACTATTAATATACTATTAAATTGTGTCTAATGATTCATTGATTTGTGATAGTCCCCTCTAGTATTTTTCCTCAAATATATGCACCTATTTCCTGCTAATCCTTTGAGGATGAACTCTCGAAATAGCGCAATATTTTCGAAGCTGATAACATTTGAAGTTGTGGAGGTGAAGCATTATTCTGCATTAGATATTCAAACTAAAGCAATAAATAGTTAGTGGAAAGCCAAACTTAAGCAAGTTTTTTGCATTGCAAAGCCAAGGTTATATGGTAAATTTTGTAGTGGAAGGCTAAAGTTTTGCACTAAATTTTGTAGCGGGAGCCATACTTATAGAAGATTTTTGTTCTGAAGGGCAGTTGATTTTGAACTGAAAAACTAAACATGAAGAGGAATCTTGTGCTGAAAGCCAAACTTAAGCAATAAATGCAATAAATGCAGAACTTAGACATTTTAGTCCATGTGATTATTCTTTATTTCAGGGTGATGCAAATAACAATCGATTCAACAAAAGTGGATAAAGGACCTCTGCTTGATAATCGTGTTCATATGTCACTGTATTATGTTTGCTTCGTGGTTGTTTTCAGTTTCTTCTTCCTAAACATCTTCGTCGCTTTGATTATTGTCACATTTCAAGAAAGAGGCGAAAGGGAGCTGACTGGCTGTGAACTGACAAAAAACCAAGTGGGTATTAAGTGCGCTTTTTTGGAGATTCAAGCGATCATTTGCTTTAAATTCGGCTCTAGAACAACTTTCCTTTGTAACATACACTCATTGTCCTGCATAAGTATGTTGGAGGTTCTCTTGTTAGTTTACTACATAGTTCGTCTTATGCCAGAGCACTCTCATTCTGCACTGCAATACACTATGGCCTAATTTTGGTGGATGTCATATTATCAATAGAAAATTATATACTGTAATTTTCATTTGAAATTACATGCTTTACCTTTTTCATGAACCTTTACCTCCAGTCACCTGAACTTGTAACATGCAGGCGTGAGGCGAAAATTGCTATATAAAGTGTGCAAGTGCTCGCTCTCTAAAAGGAATACCTATGCTAAGCAAGTTAGCAAGAGTAGCTCTCGACGCACTTTTGTCGGATTTCAGTACTGGATTTTAATACTGAGTCTTTAAGTACAGTTCATCCAGGTTAACACAGTTTTTTCAGTCTTTGTTCCCTTATTGAGTCCAGTTTGTAAATAAAAGCTTCATATAGATTAGAAACTCGACGATATACACTAATAGACACCATCAAGAAAAGGAAATTAACGTACTTTGTACATATTGTAAGAAGATACAATTTACAGAGACTATTGTTAGACGGAAAGATAATTGACAGGTGTGGAAGAGGTAAGCCAAGAACTGAATGGGCACATAACATCAAAGTTTTGACTCAGCAGAAGTCTTATGAATGCATCCGACTGGTTCAAAATCTTTAGAAATGGAGACTCGTTGACAGTCGATCTGCTTAGAACGGATGGCACCTGATGATGATGATGATGATGATGATGATGATGATGTTCATATTGTAAGGATAGGACTGAAACAGTTTGTTGTTGCCTAGATTGACAAACAAGCTGTATAACTTCTTCATGAGTCAAAATTAGCACGGAGTCTTGGAATGTAGCAAGAGTAGGAAAATAGGATGATCTGCGTAAATTAATGATTATTTGAGCAACTATCCAGCATCCTCTAGCCAGCGGTCGATGTTAATATTATGGCCTTTTCTTTTAGAGAGCATGTCTTCAGTTTGTCCTCCAAGCTAAACCGAGGCAGCGATTCATGCCTCAGAATAAAGACGGACTGTGCTATAAAGTTTGGCGAATCGTCGATTCTAAACCATTCGAGATAGCGATCATGATGCTTATTGCGATGAATGCTGTCGTACTCATGCTGTCTGTAAGTGCGATGTTCTTTCGTAATTGTTAGGTGATTGATTTGTTGTGTTGATTCACATGATTCCTATGATTGGTAGATGTGATCATGTCACGCGTCTATGACACTGACTTTTGTCCTATTATATATGTATACATCTGTGATAAGTGATATTCCTACAGCCGATCTGGAATTTCTGAACTCCACATTATGTAGATCTCTCTGGTATACCCTTTTTCATTTTGTCTATACTCCATTGTCAGCCGTCTGTTTTGAAGCTGTTCATATTCACACTTGAGAACTTAGCATTATTATGAGTTTGGGATGAGAGGAGAGCAAAAAATTTGCATGGCCTGCGTTTCCTTCCATGTTATACTGTTGTGATCCCTTTTGCCCATTAACAATTTGTATTGATTCACGCTTTTACCTAAATTGGCTTCTGTATTAATCATCATGATTTTATTGTTAGTGACTATCACTTATTCCTATTTTAGACTGCAGATGAGAGTCCAGGGTACAAGAGCACATTGGAATATCTGAATCTATTTTTCACTATTGTGTTTACACTGGAGGCTTGTCTCAAACTTACAGCGTACAAATGGGTATGTGAACTATTGCCTATTTTGTGGCAGATTCTAGTTCCTCTAGCGATGTATCACTAGCCATTGGAATGTTGTTGTCCTGATAATAGCTCAGTGGTTCAATTGTAGGACTCTTGATGTGATGGTTGTTGGTTCGAAGCCAACCAATGTGCCCTTGATCAACTTGGATTTTGCCACTCTTCTCCCTGGAGCATGCATGGCTCATTTTCTGTGCTTGTGAGTTCAGTGTGTGCGTGGATGTACCATGTTGTACCATTATATGCATCTTGACCAAAGGCTTTGTGTGTATTGAGTAGGGTGACTTTTGGCTTGTTGTAGAATATAAACCCCCACATTTTACTTTACCTCTATACTAGTTAAGCAAAAGGCAAGCCTTGGTTTTGCAATCCGGTGTCTTTCACAGCTCGTCTTAGTGGTTGTACCGGTCGCTCTGCCAATAGACCTCGATGAGCAGTCATAGACAGAGTTTGCTGTATGGTTCTAAACAGGAACATCCACCCTTACTATTAACTTTCTGAAAGTCTCCCAATGTCCAAAGTCTTTCTTCCTTATGAATTTTGCTTTTATATCGATTTTTGGACGGTGAGCTTCTTGCTGAGAAATCTGCAGCCTTGCTCATGACAGTATATTGCAGAATGAATTTAATAGCTGGAAAATATTAATTATGAACAAATTTCCATATACTTTCAAATTTTAGCCCCTCAGCTTTTATAACCCAGCATTGTAGCATAGCATCTATGGATGATTTTCCGCCTTCAGTCCGCTCTAGATCATTAGCCTGTAGGATATTAAGCCTTCCAGCAAACCGAAATCCGCTGCACAGCAGCTATTGTTTAGATCAGTGGTTCCCAAACTTATTAAACAATTTTACATGGCGGTCCCCTATGGCATAATTTTTCTGATCAGGGTCTCCCTGGAGGGATATATTTATGTCATTATAATTACTTCCACAGAACACAAATATCAACAGTGAGTGATACAGTTCAACAAAGCAACTAGTCGAAAAAGCGACACCAAACTCTCACAGCCCCCTGAAGCCCTTTGCAATCTCCCTGAAACTCTTCGCACCCCCCAAAGGGACTCCAGTTTGACAACCACTGTTTTAGAATGTCCTTGTATTGAGTATTTATATCATGGACTATGACGTGGCACCTTGTTCTATAACTTTAAAGGAGAGACTTGTTACCCTTTGACATGCAAAGAACGTTTCTTCCATTACCCATCGTATTGCCAACTTAGCTGCTAAGGTTTATTTTTTGCTTTGACCAGAGCGGGAATACCAAAGTATAATATAAGGTTTCTGGGGCTGTTTCTGTCCATGTTGTATAACATTTGGAACTTCTTTACTTCAGAATTACTTCAGAGATGGCTGGAATGTTTTCGATTTTCTCATTGTGCTCATGACGGTCATTGGTGCATTTTTGAACCAATGGAAGAGGGTATGCGCTCTTAATACATTTCATTTTTCAGCATGGGGGCTGTGGGCTAAATGTTCAGCCTAGATCTGCTCAGATTTTGGTACCTATGAGGATGTTATGCACAAAATCAGCATGACTTTCATTTTATGCCTGTGTATAGTTTAGGACACCTATAGCAATGACGGATGTCTCCTACTGTCCGTGCTACTTTTGTGATCTTTTTATCCAAGAACATTCATGCATAGATAATAATTTACTTGACTATGGGTAATTTATAGGCATGTTACAGACTATGTAGTTACTAAGAAGTACACTATATTACGTCATTTGTTGCTTTGAGACTTCTTTCATTGAGCTGTTGGACAAGTAAGTTAAGGAACTTCGTGATGTTTTCGTGAGTGAACATTGTCGTATTTGTTATAGGGATGACAGTAAGAACAGAATACTATAGATTAGCAAAATGTGAAGCCACCATAGTTTTTTCCGATGTCTTTGTGGCTTAACATGCACTACTGGCTCAATACAGTGATATTTATTTCGTATTTTATCCCTGGTTTAGGACTCCCTTTTTCATGCGTAAGATACCATGTTGTTTTCGGCTTAGTATACTATTCTGTTTCAAGTATAGGATGCCATTTGTTTTGAATTTTTGATGCCATTTTGTTCAAACATAGGAAGCCATTTTGTTCAGAGTATAGGGTGCCATTTTGTCTCAAGTGTAGGATGCAATTTTGTCTCAAGCTTAGTCTACTTTTCTGCATTAAGTTTGCGATGTCATTCTGTGTCAAGTTTAGAATACTGTCTCATTTTGAATTTAGGATGCCATCATAGACCCTAGCTTCTTCAGATTGTTTCGTGCATTTCGATTAATCAAACTTCTCAAGCAAGGATACAACATCAGAGTTCTCCTCTGGACGTTTCTACAATCTTTCAAGGTTTGTATTACAGGGTTTTCTGTCTAATTACAAAGATCTATATTGTAAAACCATACAAAGAAGTACTTTTAGAGACATACACGCAATTTTAAGTTCACTATGATACTTGTAATGTTATCCACTCAGAATTCTTAAAGTGATTACGATGGCCTAAACGGTAGTATCCAGATTGATTCTCAAATCTTTAATTGAAGCTTCCTTTAGCATGGACCATGAAAGGGGCAGGCCGATTGTATCAATCTCCCAGCAGATGCTCTTCGTTTTGTCCACGATGCTCATTTTGTTTCGCTTCAAATTCCTGAGAACGCAAACCTCGTTGCTGTACCTGAAGTACCTTTCTTCATTGTAGGCATTGCCTTATGTTATGCTTCTCATATTGATGCTGTTCTTCATATACGCAGTCATTGGAATGCAGGTAAACTTTTCTCTTTCATCATTTGTCAATTTTGCATTCAACTTTTTTTTAGCAATCATACAGCTATACACCTCTCATCTCTCCCTCTCTCTGCCAATTTATTTCTTTTCAGTGTATTTTTCCATCCAGTTGTTTTGCTGTCATTTTAACTTACTTTTTCGGTTTCCTTCTCATTCTCTGTCGCGATCTTCCTCCCGATCGTTTGTATCCCAGTTTCCTTCCCTTCAGTAGTCCTTTTCTTCCCCCTTCCCAGTATTGTTCTTCTCAATGACCTGCACCTCTATTCCCTTCCTTTCAGTGTTCCCTCTCATTCTCTTCCGCAGTCTTCTTACTCACAGTCTCCTTCCCAATTCTTTTCTTTCAGTCTTCCTCCTATCAATTCCCTTCACTCCAATTATCTTTTTCTTAAGCTTGCCATTCTATTTCTCTTCCAAAACTTCTTTCTTGTCTGTTCTTTTCCATTCTGCATTACATTCATTTTCTCTTTGCCCACTCTTTCATTCAACCTGATTTGCAAACAAACGATTGCCCAGCACTTGTCTATAAAGAAGCGCTTTTGACATTGTTTTCATTTGTCGCAGTTGTTTTGCCGAATTTCACAAGCATCTTAGTGCTTTTTGAAGATAATACTATGAAGCACAGCCAAACAGAGTAAAGTAGGACGTCAATTATTTCTCTGAAAATCCAATTAAATTTTCAGATGTTCGGCCGAATCAAACTAGACAGGAGAACACAGATGAACGATTTCAATAATTTCACGTCGTTCTTAAAAGCCTTACAAGTTCTATTCAGGTAATATTATGCTCATTATGCTTATTAAATGTTAGGATGCTACCGATAAGAGTAAGTGTATTAGAGGAACTTAATCAGATCATTCGCTGCTTTCAAAGGCAAGTTGAGTGTGGTTGTCTACAGCGAGATAATACAAGGAGTCTTAGGAAAGTTTTGGTCACTGCCCTGGTAGTAATTGGTAGTAGTGGTTTTAATGGTCTGCATGGACAATAGCAGTTTAATCAGGAATCGATAGATAAAATCATTGAGAAGAAGTGCCAGGATCCTCCTCTACATTCCGTTCAGGATCTCATTACTGTGCGCGAGCGCCGTTTTTTGGCACAAAATGATACACTCCGAATTTCTGTAAGCGTTATTGATCCAAACCTACCACATATGCTAGTGTATGAGCACTTAGCGCAGCTGGGAATCCAGTAGAAAAATGCTTGCAGGTTGCGTTCATCTTGTCACACGTAATGTCCTGCTTTAATTTGCAGGCATGTTTGTACTGGGATATGCGCTTGTAGCCACAAAACACTTATAGAGAGCCCTGGTAGCCATAGGAGTTATTGCTGAAGCCTTTAAAAACATATTTCATTATTGCCAGGAAAGGAGTGATGAATAATAATAATAATAATAATGATAATAATATATTTTATTTACAGTTGGATGCTGAATAGTTTATACTAATGAGTAAAATTAATAAATACCAACTAACAGAAAATATGTTACATCTACACAATGTTACAAAATTATATACAAATATTACAATTGCAAGCTTCACCAGACCAGTTTTTAATGTTTTTGATAAAGGTAAAGACTGTATTGCTGTTCTTAATCGTATCATGTGTACTGTTCCAAAGTATGCTACCCCTGAATGATATCGAGTTTATGCCAAAGGACTTTGTCAAAGCCTTAGGAAGTGCAAGAATGTCTTTAATTCTCAGATTGTAGTTAGTTTCTTTCCTTGTAAGTAACTGCCATAAGAAAGAAGGGTTTTTGTGATTGAGAGATTTATATACTTCAATCATGAGCATCTGCAAATTCTGAACATGAATAGTTTTCTCTTCATTTTCAAGAAGCAACTCATCAAAAGAAGCATCATAGTCATGATCATCATGATACATCATGATACAGTGTGATTTATTGATTTATGTGATGATACAGTGCGATTTATTGATTATGTGTTGATACAGTGCGATTTATTTACTTATGTTATTGATACAGTGCGATTTATTGATTTATGTGTTGATACAGTGCGATTTATTGATTATGTGTTGATACAGTGCGATTTATTTACTTATGTTATTGATACAGTGCGATTTATTGATTTATGTGTTGATACAGTGCGATTTATTCATTTATTTGTTGATACAGTGCGATTCATTGATTTATATGTGGATATTTTAGGAAGATCTGCAGGAGTGATCAACAATCCGTACCATGGTTCTCTACTGCTACGGGTTTTGATCACTCTTAAAAACTCGCCCCTAGTTAATTCAGTTGCTCTTTTCTCGAGGGTGATATTTATGTCTTCAAAAGTAATGCTTACAGCTCTACGCTTTTTTTCAAGAAGGCTGAATAGCTGCCAGAAATTTTCAGCTTTGTTTTCAAAAAAATATCAGCAACTTATTGATGCGGTTGTGATTCCAATTTGATTTTCTTTCTAGGTGTGCTACAGGAGAAGCATGGCATTTAGTGATGTTGGCGTGTTCAAGTAATGCTGTGTGTTTCGACGATGAAACTAAAATTTGTGGCTCCACCGTAGCAGCCAGTATATATTTCTGCTCATTTTACTTCTTCTGTTCCTTTCTGGTAAGTTTCACTGGTGTAGTGAACTTTCGAATGTGACTGTGTTTCCTTCGAGCCCCGATACATTCATTTGCACATACTCATTGTTTTTAAAAGAACCTGGCTCAAGGTCTAGTTCTTCGAGTTCTTTATCTTTGGACCTCCTTTTTTCACATTGAGTGACCAAGCGTCTCAGCCAGTTTCCGTTAGCTTAACTAAATATAAGCTTGACTCTGTTAGGTCAAGACCTGGATGGGCGACTTTCCAGGTAAACGGCCAAAATCACTTACTCCCCCGTCCTCTGGAAGGGACTTTAAACTATGGGTCCCATGACTGGATGCGGCATTTACACTAGGCCTAAATTAGCTGAAAATGAGCTAGATACAACAGCCTCCTCAAAGTAATGTAAACAACAACTACAACATCGTATTAGTTCTTTAATAGTTCATTAATTTTAACTGCACATTTAGTAATATATGCGTATTGTAAGTGTTCAGTATTGAGACAGGATACTAAGACATTTTAAGTTTCAAAGAGAGCCCCTCTATGTAACACTGCTTCATGGATTGTTGACAATTAATGCTAGTTTGACTGCCATGAGTGGAACTGGCTTCTTAACTCTCTATTATGTGCAATGATAAAAATATTCAAAATTGCACAGTCATCCTTGGGGAATCTGTTATACATAATACAAGTTCCTGATAGTTTTTGCCCATCTGCATGTGGGTTTCTTATAAAGCGCCTCCGCGTAAAGAAACGTGTATGAAGACTCAAAGGGGACTTAATTCTTACTAGTCTATTGGTACTGCAGAACTTCAATATTGCAAGAGAGAGCGGGCACATTTTGTAGGCATACTGATAGCTTTTTTCACACGTCAGAGTATGACACTCGTCAGAGTATGAAAAGATGGTCGTTATCCGACATTTCGTACTCTGACAAGTGTCGGACGAAAAAGCGGTTCAGTGTACCAAATGATACTTGGTGCAATAGTGAAAGCTTCATTGTAGTTACTCTCACAAATCAAGACTTGGAAAAGCTGCAGCAAAGTTTCAAGCAACTGTTCATGTCATGTGTAATTGGTTTCTTCATAGAAAAAGTCATAGAAACTTGAGCTGTGCTTCAGATGAACTATTCCGGGTTTTAGTTATGCATTTGGGAAATAAGCTGATTCGACGGTTGACCATAGTAGCTTAGTAAGCACCACGCAGAATTCGGCTGACCTCGAAAATAGGTTGAATCAAGTCTCGTAGGCAACATGGACATTCTAAGAGGAGGATTTTGGCATTTTGCCACAAAACTTAGTTTTGTTTTCGAAGACCCAGTTTGAAAGCTTTGAGGTGATGTTTAGCTCCTTATAGAAAAAATTTCAAAATAGGCCGAGTCAAAAATTGGCTGACTCAGCTATAGGCCAAATAAAACATAGGCCGATTTAAAGCAGTCCAATTCAAAATTAGACCGATCAAAAAATAAGGTCGAAAAATTATATTCGGGAGAACGTAAGCCACAGCTTATTTTCAATCAAATACTATACAGTGAAAATTGTTGCGTTTCCCAAAGTGACATTTGCTATGAAATATGCTGCCATGATAGCTTTTTGAAGCTCAAAGGCCATAAGTTACAGATATTGTTTCCTTCAAGAAAAGTATGAACCACTAGAGTTTTCGATTTCCAGTGTTAAACTTGTGCATAATTGATTTTCATCTTCATTTTGCATTAAACCTTACCGTATATCCTGGTATTGTCCCCTCAAAAATGCCTGCCTTCGAATAAGTAGTAATGCTAGAAGTACAAATCGCTTATAGGCCCCTTCCCTCAAATATGTGCCAATCAGTGAAGAGAATGAAGACCGTTCTATAGAATGGTGTTTTCAGATAAGCCGCTATGTTTGTATTATGGAGAAAAAGAGTTTAAAAGTGAGTTTTCTAATTTGGCAGGCGTCAGATAGTTTTATACGCAATTCTTTGATTTAAACCCCCTCGTATAGGCCCCTGCCCGAAAATATCATAGATGAGTAATCCCCCCAGGAAGCTTATTCGAGAATTTATATTAGCATTTGTTGTTATTTATCAAATAAATTTGTAATTTATTTCCAATGTTTCTCTTTTTTATCTAGCTACTGAATCTATTTGTTGCTGTTATCATGGACAACTTTGACTATTTGACACGTGATAAGTCAATCCTCGGTCCACACCACATGGACGAATTTGTCCGCGTCTGGTCAGAGTATGATCCTTCGGCTTCGTAAGTCGGCACTTACATTTATATCAAATTTAGATGAACTATCTAAAATTGCTTCGCAGTTACCAATTATAGATTATGTGAGTTACAGATATCTCTGTGCACTTTGGAATTGGGAGAGATGACCTGATAATCAGTATCTACATTCACCATACTCTTTCTAGTTGATTTATTGTCTTGGAACCAATTTTTTATTGAACGATATATTTGTAAACAGGAATTGTTATGAGTATAGCACAACTCTGTCCAAATTAGATAAATTTTTCAAGTGTGGAGCCGTGCTAAAATTATGTTTACCATCAAATGCGAAAAGTTTTCACTTTGCAGAACTTTTTGGTTTTTGGGCTAAAAGCTATTACTCTTCTCATTAGCTGTGTGTTTGCCCAGCTGATTTTGGACGAAATTTCCTAACCTAGCACTTTCATTCTCTTTGATGTATTGTCAGTTGCTCAAATCTTAATGCAACAAGTAGACAATTGAAAAGTTGTGAATGCGTTGTGATTATAGACTTCTAATCCTCTTCATGCAAAATTGTCAATTTGAAGCTAGCAGAGACCAGTTCTCTTCTATAGATAGCCTCAGCCAGGGTGCCTCAGCCAGCTCTGGGGGCATATTTCCGGAAGATCCTCCGCCCTGAGCGTCAAGTCAGGGATATTTTTGCGCAACGGTTTAGCGCAGAACTATGCCGCAAACAATTTTTGGCGCAACTCTTTGGCGCAACGATCATTGAGGTCACCTTTTTCTACTTATAATTGAACTCCTTTGTGTTCTACCCAAGACGTTTTTGGTGTAGAGGAAAATACGAAATTCTATCTTGTGGCGTAGTATATTGCGGACAAAAACTCTTCTGCGCATAATGAACGTCAGATTCACACTGGAGTCTCAGTAATTTTTGATGTTCTATTTTTGCGGGTGATGTTTCATGACTTAGTCTCAAGTGATGGTAGTAGAATTGTCTCAACTAATTTACGCTGACATTAAGATAATTGAGGACTTTTAATCTATTCTTAGATCTTTTCATCTATTTTTATTCTGTTCTTTTCTTAGAGGTCGTATCCCTCATACTGACGTGTACTTTCTCATGTGTGATATGCAGCCTCCTGTTGGTTTCGGTCGAAAGTGTCCCAAGTTTTTGGCTTATAAGGTAATGGGGTGTGTTTTTGGCATATCATGTTTGTTTTGGTATATCTTATTAATGCCAGGTGATATGTCAATCAACCAGTCGATGAGCCCAGAGCAAAAAATAATGTCATGTAATATATCATCATATCATATCATATCATACCATATCATACCATACCACATCATATCATATCATATCATATCATATCATACCATATCATACCATACCACATCATATCATATCATATCATATCATATCATATCATATCATATCATATCATATCATATCAATCATATCATATCATATCATATCATATCATATCATATTATATCAATCATATCATATCATATCATATCATATCATATCATATCATATCATATCATATCATATCAATCATATCAATCAATCATACCATATTACATCATATCATATCATATCGTATCATATCATATCATATCGTATCGTATATCATATCATATCATATCATATCATATCATATCATATCAATCATATCCTATCATATCGATCCTAGCTAACAATTTCCCTTTGGATTTCTTTAGCGATTGATGAGAATGAACATGCCTGTTAGCGGAGACAACACTGTATTATTTAGAACAACCCTATTCGCTCTAGTTAGAACTTCGATGAACATGACACCGAAAGATAAGGGCTGCTTCAGAGATAACAATTTTAGGCGGATTATTCGTAAATTGTGGCCTAACACTACCCAAAAAATGCTAGACATCATACTTCCCGAGCAATCAAGTAAGTACATTAATTTCATCATTTGAGTAATAAATGGTGCAATATTAATAATATTTTTTCAGACTTCATCTCATTCTATAAAACTGTTGAAGTTACAGGCAGTTTTCACTAATAATAGGCAGTATATTATTGGCATGTTTGTATAAAGAAGTTAATTAAAATGAGCATGAATTAATACGAAGCAGAAAAAATTAAAGTTGCGTACACACACAAAAGTATAAAAATACATAGTTCTAAAATCTTCTAACAGTTCCGGATTCGTCCATGGTTATTCCTCTAGCAGAAAGTGTAGTAGCTGCACCAATCAGAAACGTTGATGATTTTCTTGATAATGTGACTTCGGCTGGTTGTGTCAAGACCTATATTGTCCACCATCGTCATTAATGAATCAGAATAATAAAGTAATAGTATATCAAAATAATAATAGAATAATATTAATAATATTAATTAATATGAACTTCTTTCAATTTGGTTTTTATATAGTTTTTATAAATAGAATGATTAAGAGGAGCTTTCTACAATAGATACTCATATGAACGCTGAGGAATTTTTAAAAAGAAAAACAAGATCATAAATGTATAAGTTTATTTTATGAAGTTTAAGATATACTTGTTATTAATGCCTAGGGTATGAAAAATACGGCCTTTGTCTGTTTTTGCTCTTCTTCCTAGGCTCTCGTACTGGTATTTTAACAGTAATTGTGAATGCCACTTAGTATTCTACCAAAAAAAAGATTGCACATTCTACACACCTCTTATATTTCAAGATTGCTTGCAAGTTACTAATTCATCTGTGACAATGTTTGCCACGTCAACATGACCCTGAATGATATCAGTTGTTCTTTATAGCCTAAGTCGATTTCAAATATGACCGTCCGTTGTTATGGGACATTCCTGAATATTTTTTTATGTATTATTCATTTCTTCCTTCGCAGTTTCAAATGTCACTGTCCCTCGTTTTGGGACATTCCAGAATATGTATTTTCATATCTCTTGTTTATTTCTTCTTTTGCGGTTTGAAATGTCACAGTCCTTCGTTTTGGGGCATCCGAGGGCATCTATTTTGGTTTAGTATATGTCACCTTATTTTATAGTCTTTGCGTTGTATATTAAATGACAGACCCCTTTTGAACCAGAATTTGCTGAAAGACTACCCTCCGTAGATTAGTTGAAATTGAAGTGAAGATGATTATGTCTCCCTTTGCAGTCCTTAGCTCACAGCAAATAACAATCGGGAAAATTTACGCAGCGAAACTCATTTATGAGAGTTTCAAGGAGATGAAGAGACGACGTGGGAGCACAACGTCCACTGAAGCTGTAAGTAGATAAGTGTTGTTTGTAGATATATCACTTTTGTCTTCTAAGGCAATTAAAAGTACAAAGTAGCCTATTTTTCTGCAGGTCTTAATTTGGGGTGATTTTACTAACTCTGTTTGACCTGTTTGTTGTACGTGATTCTTGACCATAGAATGGGGAAAATAGGTAAAATTATGGTTAGGGAATTTTGGTTACGTAAGTTTAAATTGTTGTTGAGTTGCACTTTGGTACCATGTGCAATTGGAGCACGGTGACCTCCATTCCCATTGCTTAGAGACGAGTCTCATAAACAATCCACATGTCAAGGAGTGCCTGTTTGAGAGGACACTCATTCTGGGCTAGCAATGTCCCGAGGTGGGTGACCAGTTCGTTTTTTCGTCGCCTTTATTACTCATATAACAGTAATAAGAATATGATAATAAAGAAATCAAAACCAGTATTTCCACAAAGCGTGGCTTTTCACCTGATCGCTAAAATACTACATTTTTATAAAGATGATAACTGTATTTTCATTAATAATATTAGGCTAGTTTTATATATTGCCTGCCATCTTTCAAAGTTTCGGAAACACATTTTTCCTCCACGGATATAGCAAGTTTCCACTACATAATGTTTTATGTATTAAGAAGCCGCTAAGCCTTATGGGCAGTACAAAAGACATTGTTTTACGTCTTGTGTTCGTTTTCACTATAATTTTTTCAGTACATTAAGAAACTTTTAAAATACTTTTAGAATTGAAATGTGGCCAGAAATTAAGAAGTTTTTACTAGGCCTTGAGCCAGATTTCTTATAAAAATATCGTGTATTCTGTTGATTGGACAGTGAGATAGGATCCAAAACTAGGACCCTGGGCCAGTGACGTAAGGCACGTTGTGCACCTTTAAGCATAAAACTAGGGGCTTCCGTGAAATTGGGCCCCGAAGGAGCCCACACAAACTCATATTTAATTTAGTATAGTGGCCGCCAACCATCAATCTCACTAAGGGCCCACACTGTTGCCCTGGGCGTTGTTTAAACTATTGTATTTGAAAAATGTGAGAAAAATTATTTGTACTGAATCATTCACCCATTTGACAATCAGTCAGCCAGTTTACAATCATTCGATTATCCTACATTTGTAGACTGTAAATGTAGCAGTTATTCCCTTTGATATCGAAGCAAGAATCAAGCACTTTACGGCAGGCTTTACGGCTTTAGTTAGACTCAACTTGAATTCCTTAGAAACCCATCTTGTTTTTAAGTTGAATAGAGGACCTGTCATATTCCAGATCCTAAGATCACTTCAATCACTTTCGATCATTATTACTCCCCATATTGAGTGCTACCCATTGAAGGGCTGAAATCTGTTCTTAGATTCTTAATCTAATTCATTCAGAATCAGGCCACATGGTTTTTGAAAGTCTTGATTCAACTCTCTACGTAAGGGCCAACTTAATCTATACTGACTGTGGTGATAAATACAATGTTGACACTTTTACGCAATGTATCAGCAGCGTTTACATTTATTGGGTACTTTCTTGGCTCTTCTGTGTCATTTCTCAATACTCATTGTGTACTATGAGATGCTCAAATATGACAAAAATGCCGGGTTGCAATGCATTTCCATGCTCCCTGCACTATCATCTTGTAAAGTTTACTGCCCGTAGTGTATGGTTAATTCTTAACAGCATTTATATATTTAGAAAAAATGCCGATTAGGCTTAACTGTTTAAATATAGTTAATATAATCAGAAGTTCATTTGGAAGATCACAACTATCTATTTAAAGCTATATGCTTGGTTGTGCGAACAAGCAATCAACATCAGAGTAAGATTTCAATGACTCTTTGTTCCTACTTTCAAAAATATACGTTATTTTAATGGATTTTGGACATCGCTTCCTTCTATTCTACCACAATGAAGCTTCTGGTTTTACTATTTATGATTTCTGGAATATTATATTTCTATTGTTCCCTGAAACCTCTTTTTTGTTCCACCTACTCGTATTTCAGTGTATCGTTCGGTTTCTTAACAAAGTTGCCTATTTTCTTTCAGCCGGCAGAGGAAAATCAGCAAAAGGTATTTGATAGCTTGTTTGCCAGTACTTGCTATAATTCAGAGATCATTCAGCTGTTGAAGAACCAAATATTTGCTTTCCAGTCCTACACGAAAAGCTGAAACGTTTTGGGACACCTAGTACTTTCTTTATTCTAGAAAGTGCTTCCCCCTTTTCATGCAGTATTCAAGGTGTTTATTTTATTAAGTTTATTAATCTATCCAAAATTTGTTTTGAATGATCGTGGTTTAAATGCCTGGTATTTTCCAAGCTTATATCCTATTATATAGTACATGAAAGCTCAGCCTTTACAAACAAACTTGAAATATGCTAACAGAAATATTTTTGAAGAGCTATCTCAGAGCCTTCAGTTTTTTGTTTAACTGATAAACTATCTAACTTTTTCTCTGTTTTTGTCTAAGTTAGTAAAACTTCAACTTCAAGGACTGTTGCCAGGATCCTTTTTATAGCTGTTGGTTCTTTCTTTCATTGGGGGCTTTTGAGTTTGTTGTTATTTGTTTGAAGGGATTTTGTTTTGCTGAGAGAATAATCCCAAATTCATTGAGTTTTTAACTCTAAAATCAACGTTTTGCTTTACTTGCAGTTTTTTAAACAATAGTCATACCTCAGCGTAAATATTCTTTACAAATATTTTTTTGTTTGTAGCTTAGTCTTCCTGAGAGACTAAATTATTCAGAATCTCATAAAATTCTGTGTAACTCTGTGGATCATCCAAAAACATTCCTACTCTTCATATATCTTCTGTAATAAATTTATTGTAGAGAAGCACGTCAATTTTACGAAAGATGATTGGAGCATTTAGGACGTCTTCTAACCCTTTGCGGTTAAATACAGACGGTCATAAGAAACAAGATCCTTGCTACTCTTCACACAGAAGAAGATCAAAGAGTTTTGATATGTTCCCTATCTTCTCAGGGTAAAATCATATTAAGTATTTCTTTGCGTGCACGTTTTTTATTCGAAAGTGTTTTGGCCTAGTACTGAAACTTTCTTAGCTTTTTCATGATTTCATTACTAAACATTTCCTAAGCTTTATTAGCAAGAATGTTTCAGATTGTGTATCACTGTGGTTTTACAAAGGCACCACACAAGCCTAGCACTAGAGTGTATAGATAAACACAGGGAGCCTACTCAAAATAAGCAAATTAGACGGGCCGCTTGCATAAGAAGTGGGATTTCAAATGCGTATAGACTTATTGACTTAGTGTTAGGCTCAAAAATCCATTACTAAACGTTATTAACTTCTTGAGCAGCCGAGTACTGCTTTCTTATTAACCACTTTCTTAGACATACTGAAATTTAAAGCACACGTTTAATTTGATTATTTTCATTTGTTATTAGTCCTCAGTCTTCATTTTTATCAAACTTAGTTTTAGCTTATTCAGGTACTTCGCAGGTAGCACATTGATAACAGAAAATATATTTTCTGAAGTGCAATACCTGTATAAACATTCGTATACTATTAATATTATTTTTATGACAAACATATACTAGTTGGATATAGTAATGAGTTAAAGCACTCTAAGTTAGTGTCATGTACTCCTGACTTCCTGTAGATGAAGATTCTCAATGTACCATGTTAAGACCTAAGAGTGAACACTTCTCTTGTGCATGTAAACGAGAAAAATTCCTGCGTTCTGATAGGAAAATTCTTTTTTGCCGACTTTGAAATGTCCTTTTTGTTTTCTATGATGCATATTTGTAAGGTAGTTTGTGCTTCAGTTAGCAGATTTCGTTGACTTGTTTCTGTTGCCAAGAACTTATTCCTACTCGTTGTTCCAGACACATTAATGGTGATTCTGTAATACTTCCATTCAGATCAGAAAGCTTGCATTCATCAATGTCACCAGACTTCAGCTCAAGAAGGTCACAGTTTCTTTCGCGCTCTTTACGATTCGGAACACTCACTGATCCAGAAGATAGTTTTGAGCTCGAAATGGATGAGAGAGGACCCTCCAGCATGTCAAGAGTACGTTTTGCATTATTTTGTTGATTTGATTGTTTCCTGAAGTCACCATTATCAACGAATAGTAAATTGGGCAGTCATTGATAGTTGATTATTGAATCAATGATTTTTTATTTATGACGCTTTGATCTTTGATCTATGACTCTTCGACCTTTGATTTATGACTCATTGACCTTTGATTCATTTATTTTGTTTCCATACTTATGTTCATCGATTTTGTAAATAAATTGAATCACTTTTTTCTTTCTAAAGTTTCTGTGTTATATGAATTACCAGGCTTCTTTCGTCTGCTCATGTTTCCATAATTCTACTTTTTATAATTTTAATCGACTTTTTCAAATGGCTCTCTACTACCAATTATTGAATACAGCGTATTATTAGCAGCCAATCATTTCATGTAAATTCACTCAAAATAAAATGATCTGCTTTTAGGCTACAGCAATGACCGATATATCTCCTCAGGAAGAGCCTCAACCGATCTGGAGAGATCAAGTAACAAGTTCAAACGAGGCAAATACATCACGAATAACAGACAGTCTAATAACAGCGTTGAGGGACCCGACAAAACCTATATTATGCTTTCTGAGTTCAAATCTGCCCAAGGAAGTAAGAGCTATTTTCCATTCTGTCAAATTTATTAAGCTTGCTTGGTTTTTTCTATAGGAAGGAAACTTTCTAGCTTCAGTCAGGGATGTTTCTTAATAATTTCGGTAAATCCAGCTTTAAATTTTTCTTAAGGTTCTTCAACTTTCCAACAACACCAGTAACATAGACGAGATAACTGTGAGACGAGAAGTAGTATGATGGGATTGTAGAAAGCTACGGCAATAAATGATCCAGTATTTATTGAAATTACAGAATTATCATGAGCTGCAATATCAATTCTGATAAAGATTGCATTAATGTGATGATACCGGGATTGATGACGATTGCGTGTGGAATTTATAGCATTATGAGACTGTTAGACTTTGTGACAGTTAATAGTAGCATAATTTCTTGAAGGTAATACATCACTATTAACCGATCCAATATCAATAATGATAAAAATTATGCCACTATCATGATACAAGCATTGATGATGATTTTATTCTTTAGAGATTGGAAGAACGTTCTGCACCTAGATGTTCAGATTCATCATCTGACAACAATTTGAATACGCGTCAGACTAGACCGCGTGCGTCTACCCTAACTGTGTCTTTGCCGATGATTAAATTGGAAATTCCAATGGAGAATGACGAGGACATAATGAACATGTCTCTGAGCAGAGGAGATATGGAACAGTTCCTTCCACAGTCAGGTAGTGACCCCATCCCAGACTTGATACTGTCAGCGACTGGACAGGCACGACCAAGAACACACTCTGGTCAGTCGCTTTCCAGAGAGACCGCATCCGCTTCTCATCACCCGGTGCCGGAAAATTCGAATCCGTTAGGAGGCGCTGATGGAGCTGAGGGGAATTCCGTTAATTCAGAGGTGCACCGAACTGATGCCCAGGTTATTCTGGTAGACCAGTCGATAAAATCTGCCATAGCTAAGAAAAGAGATTCTTTGAGGCGTAGTAGGCAATTGCACCGCACGATCTCAGACGACGGTTATAAACGGCGAGGAGCGCTGGAAAGGGAAAATGAACTTGTAGAGAGCAGCCTTGAAAACTTGCAAGCTGCATCCACAACGAGTGAATTTACGAAAAATATTGATGTAAGTAACGAAGATGAGCATTCGGGCGTAATCGTTTCAACCTGCGAACAATCCGCCGCTAGTGAAGAGGACGTTGAAGCAAATAATATTGAATTGCAATTTCTACGGACGTTGAAGAGTGGAATTAGCCGCGCGGTACATAGTCCATTGCATACTCGGAAGTGCGATGCAAACTGTACGGACGAAGAGACATGGTGCTGAGGTATTTTGTTGTCAGCTATCGATCCTGAAATCTTTTGTATTGGTGCTGTGTGGAAAGGAGAACTTTTCTGGTTGCAAACCATTATGTAAAAGCTAATCATTGTAAGGAAAATTCAAGTTGCAAGTGGTACGTAAAAGTTAAGAAAGAATGGCATACTTGATTGGAAGATTTTGGTATGGTCGAATGATTTATCATTGGAGAAAAATGTTATCTTTTTGCATTGCTTAGAGATAATCTGCTCTATCCTTACTTCGTCAGAATTAGCTTTCATTGTCAGAACACACACACAAATACACTCACACACACAAGCACACACAAACAAACACACACAAACACACACACACACACACACACACTCACACACACAGAGAGAGGGAGAGAGAGAGAGTTAAAATCTCAGCAGAAAGAAACAACAGCGTAATGCCAGCTACTTGAGGATTTGTAGTGTTGACAATCTCCTTCTTTAAGGCCTCAACTTTCTGTTTTATCTATATATATATTGTTAGCACTACTTTCTGGTGTTTCTTGTAACTGGTTTTCATTTCACTGTTGCATGCATGTTTATATCGCTGTGTGAAGTACTTCAGTCTGTCTTCTGGAGCGCATACTTCTGGGAAATCGTTACTAGGCCTTCAATTTTTTAAAGGTGTGACATATCAGTTCTCCTCTAATTCATATCATTGCTAATCATTTTGCGTGTCTGTGTTTTCCATATTTTCATCTATGCTCTTTCTGTATTACGTCTCTTTCCGAAAATATGTAATCGATTCATGCGCCTTCAAGTATTATTTCTGTTTCTTGTCTTATGCCAGGTATCAAATTAACGTAGGAAGACCCTGATTTCCTGAAAGGGGATCGTATTCCATTGCTTTTCAGTGTTGACTGACAGAAAGTCAAATCATAAGATAAGCACGATTTCAGAACCTGTCTTACTGACTAAGAACAACGGTAAATCCGTCTTTGATAACGAAATTGAAAAGCAAATTCGATATCTGTTTTTCAGCTTACGCCGCAGCTGCCGATATTGTAGATACTCTAATTTCCCACCAATATGAGCCCTCCGTTAATCAATGAGGCTTGCAGGACAGTAATTAACATATGAGAATTTAGTTAGGCTGCGTTTACACAGTTGTACTGGGTCGCTTCTGATCCGCTACAAGTTTGCGTTTTAATTAGAGTGAATGATCCGATGCACTTATGCATTAGCTACCCGACAGTTTTGCGCCTGCTTAGGCAAGAGATGCTCTTTTGGTCTGAAACTGTACGGTACAATGTAAGCGCAATCAAAAGCAATGGCAGCCACCAAAAACTGGGCCAGGGGTCATCATAAAGCCCTCCATTTTCTGAAATGGGCAATTGTAAATTAATTTTGGACAGTTCTGAAACAAATAGTGGACATGTTCTATGTGTTCAATTGTCGCCTTTTCTTGATAGAATATTGGAAAATAGATATTTTACAGAACTATATCATAGCTAAACCAGTCTTTAGAAAATACATAATTTTTGTCAGAATGTACGTGTTTTAACTTCAATCTGAAACATCCCCCGAGTCACCCCTTGGGGGTGCTACTGAGCGTATATGGGAACAATTGCAGTAAAGCTTTGCTGCTCTTGTAGTTCTAGTTGTCGAGAATCGGACATGTTTTGTTTACCTATTATCTTGGTAGGATTGTAGCGTGGTGGCCTTTTTAGGAAAATGGGAAATGTCTTTCGACTTTAGAATGTTTTAAACATAAGCATCGGGGAGCTAGGCACAGCGCCCACTTAATTACCAGGACATATTCAGAGTGTTTCATTGCATTCTAATCTTATATCTTTTCTTTCAAGTTCAATATAAGTGCTTTCAATATATCAATATTACCGAAGTTAACAATTTCTTTTTAGGGAGGGGGTATCTATCTCCCAATATACTTTAGTACATCGCCAAACGTTGACATATCGTACAGGCTTGCTAGGTATTTGCTTATACTGTATACCGTTTTCTTTTTGCTTCAGATAAAAAACGAAGCTTATTTTCGCTCCTATCCGCTCTGCTCCTTTCCCGTTGAGTTTCCATCACTTTCGGTTTTCATTTAGTTTCATTTTCATCAGCGTTTACACAACGGTCGGTTGTCAGTACGAACGGACGAAAAAAAGCAAGTAATCGATCTTTTTCATATGAAAACAGAGCAGAGTGCCACGGGCCTTGTTATTGCATGAAACTAAAAAGCATGACGTTGGTTGAGGAATGAACAGTGAGCACCATATGATTGAGGAGAGCAATCCACTGATAAAAGTAAACAAGATAAAAATTAGGTTAATGTGTTTAGTTTCCTTTTGCAGAGCTTACTTTTCAAAGCTTCTTTAGACCCAATAGATTTGTTATCTGCTAATACGATGCAGAGTGATATGATTCAACTGCTTACAGTTGGTTATTTACTGATAAACTCGGCGGTAAGTGATGCTAATCTAGGCCAACTACTTACAATACAAATTATAAATAAAAATAAAGAAGAGTTAGCTATAAGGACTTATGGGAAAAAATACGACATTTGATATAAGTCGGCAAAACATGTCTCAAATAGATATGAATAATCTAAGATATGGATGAAAACTTTGCACAATCTGCAAATGCATGAGTTACCCTTCCACAATCAATTTTGTGATTTTTTTGAAATTTTCAACGGTGCATAACTATTTTCAGTAGGCGTATTACGTTAACGGGTACGACTTCTATATTTTGGGGTATTTAGACCAGTATGCTGTTGTTATGGTGTTGGGTGTACGAAGGAGGGCATTGCTCCTCAATTCAAACCATATAAATCGTTCTGCAACAACATACACTCTCTTGAGCAATGGGTTTCTACTATTTATTGTCTTGAAAATATCAGTCATTAAAAGTTGCAATTTGCGCTTGTGAATTGTAACTGATTTGGTATTTTCTATAGAGAAATAAATTTCAGTTGACTCTCGCGTATTTTGTTTTCTTTCAACTGAGTAGTTCCGTCACGAAACGTCCATACACGTTTTTTTATAAGAAAAACACTTTTTTTCCTGAGGCTCAATTTTCTTAACTTTTCACGAATTTGAGGCTGATATTTTCTTAAGATTTTCTTAACTTCTGAAGGAAAAACTGGCTAAAACAGGCTAGTCTATATTTGTTGGGCCACCATAAGTCTCGATCTTTGTACGAGAGTTTGCAAAAATGAGCCAATATCAATTTCTGGAATGTAAAGAAGATGAACTGTGATTTTCTTAGCATTTTCTTGAACTTGAGCCTTGTGATTTTCTTAGGATTTTCTTAAGATTTTGGCCATTTGAGCCTCATTTTCTTATAAACTTTTTTTTATAAAAAAACGTGTACTAAAGAGCAGGCTATATATGCGCTGTTACATCCACATATTTCTAAAGTCTGGCCAGGACGTGAAGATTCTGGCTAGCCTTTTTGTATAGGCTGCTAAAATGATTTTTTGAAATTGGCTTTTGTATCGATGGTAATACTAATAAACTTCTCATTTTCACTGCTTTTTATCACCAACCGCTCAAAATTTAGTCCTTATTGGCTTATTGGTAAAAATGAAGATTTAGCATAACTTTTTCAAATGGCTAAAAGTCTTATAATTTGCGTACATATAGCTGAGCAACTCATGAAAAAATTTTGGGAGTGGCTATCGAGTAAAGTTGAGCATAAAAAATCTTGTTTATTAATTATGTTAAATTCCTATTGGTAAATTGAGGGATAGTATTTTAGGTTGAATCTCTCAAGAGTGATGTGATTGAAAGTTCTAAGAACTTCACAGCAGTTATGGATTGTTGGCTTAACTTCTCCCGGTACCTTGCGTGTCACGGACATACTGTATTAGTTGTTGCCTACGACCGGCAACAAACAATGTCACGCTAAATTTTCATCAATTTATCGCCTTATTTATCAAACTATTATCTTACCCAGTTTACCAAGATAAACCAGTTTGCAGTTTGGCAAGCAAATTCTGTAGTGGTTGTTAATAAATACCGGTATCCGTTGCGTTATTTTCAACAGTAGTCCAGTCAAATGAGTTTACCAGTTTTGGCAAGCAAATTCTGTAGTGGTTGTTAATAAATACCGGTATCCGTTGCGTTATTTTCAACAGTAGTCTGGTCAAATGAGTTTACCAGTTTTGGCAAGCAAATTCTGTAGTGGTTGTTAATAAATACCGGTATCCGTTGCGTTATTTCAACAGTAGCCGGTCAAATGAGTTTACCAGTTTTGGCAAGCAAATTCTGTAGTGGTTGTTAATAAATACCGGTATCCGTTGCGTTATTTTCAACAGTAGTCCGGTCAAATGTCCACATATCTCTATATTGCATGTAGTTTCTGAAATATTTGCAAAACAATTATTCCTGAAAAGATGACAGTAATCTTAAGAATATATTTTAGCGTAGAATAGCAGAAAATTAAGAACATGGAGCCAGGGCTAAAATTATTTGTTTCTTGTACAAGGGAATGTAGATAATTTTTGCAATCGCAATCTGTGTCGGATCTATGTTAGTGATCGTTAGTATTACGGCAAATTTTGAATTAGTCATAAATAGCCACAGAATTGTAATGCAATCTAGAACTAGATATATTAGTTCCCTACATAGCGGGAATTTTAAGAGCATTATGAAGCCCTTCCCACATGTCACAAAGTCCAAAGTCATCCGGATGCCTTTAGTTTTGGCAGAAATAACATGTTTACCCTAGCTTTGGTTGAGTGGTATTGTTTGGTGTCCGTTGCAGATAATTTTTCGGGCAGTATATTTATCTTCTTTTCCAAGGAAAGCTATTTTTAAGTGCATTTTGCGGGACTAAAATTAAAGCTTAGCAGAATAGACAATGTGGTACGACTTCCTAATCAATTGTCCCTTTTTATATGGATATTGTATTCCCAAACCTTAGAGTATATGAAATATATCATAATTGATTAATTGATTTCATTTGCTTGTTAGAGTTTATGTTAATCAGTAGCTTTAATCGGATCCACTCCTCGAAGTTGCTTAGAATATATGATATCTCAGCCCTGAAAGTTGCCTCTCTGCTACTCAACTCCTGGGACAGAGAGAGAGAGAGAGAGAGAGGGAGAGAGAAGCACCAGCAATTCTTGGTGAAGAAGCTTCAATTCCTGAAAGAACAAGCAGGTTGATAAGCAAACGTAGACCAACCCTACCTTTTCCCACTCTAAGTTTAAGTAATCTTGTAAAAGGTGCCATACACCAAACAGGCCCGCTGAAAGTGGAGCATGTGGGGCAGATTACCCCGAGCCCTAAACCTGAGAGGGACCCCCAAAGCCTATGAATTGATTCTTTGGTGGAATTAAATTTCATAATAATATCATGAGGGGCCCTGTTTTTTCATTTGGAACGGCTGCCATATAAGCCCCCGATGGTCCTGACACCAAGTTCAGTGGGTTCTTTGATGTCAACAAAACCTGTGTAGTTACTTGCAGTTACCTTTATGGGCAGCCTTAAGTTGCATAGAATTTTTCAGACTCCCATCCTTGGCTACTTATTGACCAGTTGCATTATCAAAAAGATCTGGATACATTGACAAAAATAATTGAAGGTCGTATATGACCATACCGTGCCTAATTTTAGTAAACATTGGTAGCTAACTGGTGCACTGAGAAAAAGGTTTAGTGCAGTGATATACAGTAGTACGTAGTGTCTGATGATAGAACCACTTAACCACGTGGCAAAGTTGCGTTGATTGAGATATCAACTGCGATATCAATAATAATCACTAATCAATGGTCACTCAATTAATTTTGTAGAGAACTGGTGTAGCTCCAGCGTGAATCTGACGTTCATCTGCGCAGGAGATTTTTGTCCGCACTCTTTTCTGCGCCACAAGCACGACTTGTGCAGATTCCTCTGCGCCAAAGACGTGTTGATTAGGACATAAAGGGTTTGTTAGGGAACGGGTAAGAACAGAAAGAAAAGTGCATTAGCGAACAAATTTACATAATGCCACTTAGTTGCAGTGATTTCAATGATCGTTGCGCCACAGAATTGCTCCAAAATTGCTTGCAGAATAGTTCTGCGCCGACACTTCACGCCAGAATTTTTTCCAACTTGACGCTCTAAGCCGAAGATCTTCTGCAAATATCCCCCCAGATTCAGCCGGGGTGTAACTCTCATTAAATGAGAGAATCGAGGGCGTGGTCTGTAGGCATTTCTAAAGGGCATCACACAATACCACACCCCCGATTTTCAGTCAATTGCACAGTAGTTAATTATGATACGTGCCCTGAGTTATTTTGAAGGGTTGTATCGAGAAACTCCTATGGAGTGTTTGTCTGTTCTGCTGGATTTTAGAGAGAACAAGATTAAGATAAATACAAAGAACAGAAATATCCACTTAACAAGACAGGGCATTTCCTCAGGTTTTTTGTACTTGATATTGACGTGTTACTGCTCCTTACAAAGATTTCTTTGTTTATTAAATATTCAAGGAAAAAACCTGGTAGTGCTATAAAATATCAAATATAAGTTGAATTGTTATTTTCTTGAGAATATTTTATGTCAACATAATATTATCAGACATAAACTGTATCAATACTTGTTTAGTCCGCTTATTTATTCTTGAGTAGTAATATTATCCGTTTTTACTATCAATGTTGCTGTTTAGATGAAAGCTCTTCACAGAGCATATCGCCCTGTATCTGGCCTAGGACTCTGGCAGAGCGGACCTGCGGAGCCCAATCCCCTTCTAGTGTAACAGGAAAGTTACCCATATATGTTATATCATCAGTAAGCCTCGGTATTTACATAGCCTGTTAATCTTCCATGTGAAAGAGAGGCAGTGCCCCTTCTCTTTTTCATGGCTAATTTTTACCAAAACATTCGACTGGACCAAACATAGTTTTGGATATTATTCATTTGTATTTGACGCCAATAGCCCTAGTGATTGACTGATTGATTGATTGATTGATTGAATGATTGATTGATTGATTTATTTATTTATTTACTTATACATGGTTTAAAGCAGCTGCCTTATCTTTTCAAAATTAAAGGCTATCTCATTCAATGGTTGCAAATTATCGACATTTCAGTCCTCAATGTGTTTGTTAATACGATCAGACCTGGCTCAAGCCCAAGTAGTAACACTTTCGTAAGCTCTTTCCACATTTTAGCTCTAAAAGTTTGGTAAAAAAGTTTCTTAACTTACTGAAGAAATGTATAGCGAAAACGAAAACAAGACGTAAAACAATGTCTTTTGTATTGGCCAGAAGGCTTATCAGCTTCTTAGCACATAAAACATACTGTAGTGGACACTTTTTAAATCCGTGGAGGAAAATGTATTTCCGACACTTTGAAAGATGGCGCAGAAATTTCTAAAGTTTCTGAATTCTTTCCTTGTAGCTCTAAGATTGTTCTAAATTGTAGCGTCTATTACTAGGTTTCTTATTCAAATACATCGTGTACAACCTCTCTTTTACATTGTTGCTGCGGTAGATCATTGATTCACCCGTTTGCTATAAAATATGGGTGCAGCCAGAGTCCAGAAAAAGTCCCGGCTCCACGGCTCTGAACCGGAGGAAAATCTTGCTCTTTATGACGTATTTGAGGAAGGTTTTGAAATTTGTATCAACAATCCAGTTTCAGCAAAGTTTTTATATAACGCAACATCAACTGTGAAAAGCATAGCCCACTTACAGTAAAAGCTTCCGAGACGTGCACACTGCAGAGTTCAAAAACTTTGGCTAGTTTTGATACATAAAAGAGGAAGGTTTACGATGAAGATTTGACTACCGGAGGAAGATTGGGAATTTTTCTGGACTCTGGGTGCAGCTGAAAGTTTTCGAAAATTATGAAGGGTGCGGTCTCTTCAAAGTTTTAAATGGACGTTCTAGGGCAATTTTTGTCAACGGGCTATCCTTCGAAAGATCGCATAGAGCAGATAAACTGCATCGTTTATTTTTCAGATAGAGTTTTGTTTGACAATAGATGTAGAGGATACTTTGTCACCCACGGGCTCGTTTTAGGTTGTTCTTACCCCGACAGTATATTATTTTGATGAAGTGGCATTGATTTTCTCCTTTAGTAGAATTCTTGTCCTGTTTTATCCTAGGACTATAAGTCTATAGGACTATCAGTAAAAACTGATCGATTTATAAGACCATATTTTTAACCATTGGCGGCTTTGGTTACAAATCATATTGAAAGCCTGCGGCATAGTGTGTTCATTCGTTACGTTCGATTTCACGTTTTTAGCTAATACTGACTTTTAGGGAGCGGTCATTATTTATAGCCGGAGAGGGGACTGAAGAGAAAGTTTTGTGTTCCCTCATAAAACTTTACCACACCATTTGCTAAAATCAAGTTTTCTTTACAGGAATACAGTAGAACAAGGCTGTATTTATGTTTAAATATACGCTTTACACTACCCCCGTTATCAGAAATTATTCTTTTAGCACAGCGTAATATTTCAGTTATCCCACCATTTTATCTTCAATCCCCACCCCGGTCATAAATAACGTCCGCTCCCTTAGTAAATGGAAGAACTAAGAATGCGACCTGGGAGTTCAATCACTCTTCTTATGCTGCAATTTATAGCACAATTTCTCTATTGTGGCGAATTTTCATTTCTTTTTCTTCAGGACTGCCTCAACTTCGTACGATAGTCCTCCTTTTTGTCCGTGAATGTAAGAACAGGACTATGAATTAAAAGACTTTTCGTCATTATTCCAAAAAAGTGATTAGACATGTAATTTGTTCTAAATGCATATGATAGGAGAGACTTAAGTATAACAGGATAGATGTGTTTATTAGGCGAAATTTCTTAACAATATCTTTGATAAAGATGTGTTATGTAGGGCTAGTCCGATTAAACTAAATTGCCATATGTTGCAGGGTGTTGCCTCACATTTCATGTTAAAGAATGGTTGAGTTGTTGAGTAGTGTCCAGATTTTTGAATGTCTTCTGACATATCTGCCTTATCCCCACCTCTTCAAAATCTTGCCATGATGCGAACTTAAATTTGATTTGATGTAGTTTGGATTCCAAACGTCACACACCACGCTAAGATATAGGAACGGTAACCACGATACCGCTTGTTAATTCTCTATAACATTTTTAGATGATAAGCGCTTCATTTTGAAATAATTTTAACCGCATCTACCAGCCAACACCAGTTATGGCGTCGTACCTCTACTACTAGGTGATTTGCGTAGACTGCAGCTCTTTCTCAACAGTTAGACATTTGAGTCTACCACTTGATTTCCCACCAAAGCAGTTTTGTTGATTGTCTGTGACGCGGCCGAACCCGTGCTGCTACATGTATCTGTGCTAATCCTTTTCCCTCTGTAATACGTCGACGATGCCGCGCTGGGACTTCTTTTCACCGCATTGCTAAATATAGATTTTAATTCTTTACGGATTCCCTTGTGCCTAAATGCATAAATGAGGGGGTTGGCAAAGCTGTTGCAGTAGAGCAGTGTATTTGCCAAGTCTTCCAGTGACACAGGGTATTTGTGAAGATTGCTTGAGGTATTGAGAATCAACGGTTTGATAATGAGTTGGGGTAGATACATGATGACCAGAGTTGCTGCTATCATTGCAAAGGATTTAGTCAGGCGCTTCTCTCTGCAGGATGAAGGATCCGGTATCGATACCGTCATCTGAGCTGTCTGCGAGTCTCTTTGAACAAAACTTGTGCGACCACCGGATGCGGACACGGAGAGACTTTTCTGTCTTCCAAGATTAAAGAACAAGTAGATAACAATAGTATATGAGACGAACGTAGCTGCAAGAGCTAGCACCATTACTCCAGTGATGATGTATACGAAAGGTGAAACAGTCTCGCTGGACACAAATCGTAGAACTGGGATGGCAAGGCAGAAGAGCCAAGCGATTACGACAGCTGTGATTATTCGAGTTCGATATCGATTGGCCTTGTATGCAATGGGATGAAGAATGGCGAGTAATCTATCGATACTCATTATCGCAACCAGCAGTAGCGATGCGCCGCACAGCGTATAGGAAGAGTAGTTCAGTAGAAGCAGCAGACCAAAATCGGCCCCTTTCACGTCGTTCTTGTCGAACCTGTCTCCTTGCTTAAACAGAAAGTATCCATAAAGGCTCTGTGAGACGCAACCGCTAAGTAGATCTGTTGTTGCTAATGAGGCCATAAGTATATTTGGTACTTTCCAGGTTTTTGCCTTTGAAAGCCTCGACAGGGCTATCAGTACTATGACGTTTTCTGGTATGGTAAGTGCTGCAAAAAACACGTTAATTGCCGCCAGGGCATAGCAAAATTTTCCAGAGCAGTGGGTTAAATCCCCAGCATCCATGGTGTGATGTTTGAGCGCTAATTGAGATCTTTTCCAGTAAATTATGTTACTTGCAGTTTAGACGGCTTTAGTACTGGTACTTTCCTGAAAACTGAAGTAGATCTAAAGCCACAGTTTCGTCTTTGATTGCAGAAAGTTATGCTTTATGAAATTTCCTTGATCAAAGCGAACCTCCTTCCTTTCGGTGATATTGCTCTCCTCACTACAATAACCTGTTTCTCAATTCAACCGCTTTCAACCATGTTCTTCTCGCGGTGACTGTTCTTTCACAGCTACGCACACAACGACCTCCAGTACGCAATGAACTATTCCAGTGTGTTTGCTGAATGATATAACCGAAGGCAGATGGCCAGAGAGCCTTTTCATGAGGTGCATGTGTGAGCTGACAGATGCTATGTAGCCTATTGTATTTCAACAATCATCTCTCTATTCCGATACTTTACATGACATAAAACACAGAACAACAGGGGGTAGTGCTTCGGAAACTTCACCATCTTCACTATCAACTGCTTGATTATCTCCATAAATATCAATCAATACCATTAATCATTAATGCCATTAAGCTATACGGGTTTTGGTAGTAAAGTAAGTTTCTCATAGCTAGTTGTTAAACAATTATTGCGCGAAGCTGACGATGAATTTTGTTAATTTGACTGGAATTTGACTGGAAAGAATAGTATCAGTTTCCTTGTTCTCAATTGCTTGCAATGATAAATATATGTCAAATTGAAAAGTTCCTTTGGGGAATGTTGTCTTTAGTAGTAAAAAGCTCCTTAATTGTTTTGGCTGTCTACATGTAGGGTTCTTATAAAACTTCGGCTTATTCGAAAAAATAACGTGTAAATCAAGCGTTCAGGCAGTCATGTGCCGAACTTAATGGCAATAGATTCGACTACAGTCCGACACGTAACCAAATGTGTAGATAAAGGGCAAAGTTGTCAAAGTCGATAACAATTTCGAATAGTCATATTTATGCTGGAGTTCTTCTATCGACATATCGACAGAATGCGATTTGACGCATTTCTTTGTGGTACAAAACGGGAGCTTGCTATGATAGAAGCAAAGGTTAAAAGCAAAGTAGTGTTGGAGTATGCTCGCTTTTTTCGAAGCAATATTTCGAAGTATACGTTGAGACTACAAACTAAATTTCCCCTATTAATATCTCAGATAATGAGCCTGCACGCATGCTCTTTGACTTGTCAATGTCTTAGGGCAGCAATGATCTGAGATTTTTCTTGTACCATTGAATGTTTTACGTGGATCATGCTTTCATTTCCCATGATCAAGATAATTCCGGTCT
This sequence comes from Mastigias papua, assembly GCA_964019165.1. Lineage (NCBI taxonomy): Eukaryota > Metazoa > Cnidaria > Scyphozoa > Rhizostomeae > Mastigiidae > Mastigias > Mastigias papua. Next base: position 8,058,820 of record OZ025283.1, on the reverse strand, counting down.
TAAGATCTGGCGCATATTGCAAACTCCTTTCTCTGTTTACCAGAGAGATTAGGCAGATGTCTAATCCAAAGTGAAATTAAGCTTTGCATCCAGCTTTTCTCACCGCACACTTTTGAAAAGGCTAGAGTCTATAAGACCATTAAGGCTGAAAATCACTGAATATACGAATAATTTAAGAATAATACTGGACTCAAGCTTCATTATCACTCAAGTCTTTTGTTTATTTGAGTTATTTTAGAAAACAAAACAAATGTGATTTGGGTACGTTTACGTGAAGAGGTGGTCTATAGGAAAATTTGAGTACTTTAATACAACTCTTGCTAAATAAAGAGTTACATATCCAGATTATGTTGAGGACAGTATTGGAATTTGTGTGAGAGACAGAGTATAATTAGTGTTTGTGGATTAAGCTCTATACTGAGGATACCAAATGTATAGTTTTGTTCTGTTCTTGTTTTGTATTTGTGATAAAGTGACGCACCAAAGAAGACTTAAAGTAGGTTTTTCCTATTTTCAGGCGAAATTACTCCTTTTTCGCTCGAAAACACTGAAAGAAAAATCCTAGGGTGAAAATAAAAATTTTTAACAAAGTGAGGCTCAGTTAGAAATATGTATGTATGGCAGAAGAGCTCTTTGTCATCCCAGTTTACCCTTTAATGCAAAGGAGATGTCGAAGCATTTCCAATAGTACGCGTACTATTTCCTTTACACTTCTTTGATGATTGTAAACTAACTTGTCTGATTTTATATGAAACGTAGCTTTATAATAGATCATTTAGAAACAGAATTTGGATCGTATTTAGATTCAGTTTTCTTCACTTGTCACCCAGTTCTTTACTTCCTTTTTCTCAAGTTGGTCCTCACCGCATACAGTCAGATAGCATATTTTATTGGAAAGCCCTCAGCTAAGATTGAAATTCATATGAGCATAAACGTTGCCATAATCGTGGTTCAATGACTTGAGAATAACAGCACTTGTCGTAGTGACTTTTCCATTGTATAAGCGCAATATTTAAATGGAAGGAGATCTACTATGGTTTGCCTTGGGATTAAACGCAACGTAACCGCGTAACGTAATATAGCCATGGCCACTTGGGTACTGAACTTGATTTTTGAGGAGCAACAGAAGCCGCTGTTCAAACTTGTAATAAGATTCTCTCGGTATTACGTTGCAACTGAGATAGAACCTAAATTATTTTCTATGCAAGAATATGCGCGAAGCTCTGTTTTTGTCTTGTGATCGTTGTGTGGTTTTCTCACTACAGAAATCAGCCTTGTTTAGCAGTCAGTCAATTAGGCATGGTCTTATGCCTCAAGGTTTTCTGCATCTTCATTTCATTTAAAAATTCTTTATACACCATAACGTTTAAGATACCAACTGGTTTGCAGAACTATCTCGTTGTAGCCTAAGTAGCATAATAGCTGGATAAATTAATAATAGAAAAAAAACAGAAACAGAGCAAAGTTAAATGTGGGTATGAAGGAAAGAAAGGAAAATCGCATTAATGGAAATTGCATTAAATCTTCAAAGAAAATGATTCCACAGCAATTTGTCCCTTAAAAGATGCCGTGCCCTCAATACCTAATGAGTATAAGGCTGCGTTCACATTGCACTATCTTTTGCTAGCGACTATACGCGGCTTGCCAATTTCCGCTAGGTAGCCGAGTATAACGCCGTCCAGTCCTGGAAGTAAAGGTTTATAGGCAGAGGCCAAAGGAAAATCTCAAGAACCTCACCCAGTTCCTACAAAAAAGGTAAATGCAGTACCCATTACAATTTCCACCGTTAATTTTCTTTCTCAAGATCACTATTTGAATTCAGGGCCAGTAAATATCACTGTTTTTTAGCCCCTGCCATCATATGTGAGAGCCACTTGATATCCCTGAACTTTTCTGTTAAAAAAGCACAAGTGCCCTTGAAATCGCTCATCAAATTCAAGCAAAACAAGAACACAATCTCAGCGATACCTGACAACTGAAATCAAGTAAAATAAATAGTTTATTTCATCGTTAAAGCTAAAATGAGCTAATTGGTCTTGCAGAAGGCTCACAGATGCCACACGTAGAGGCAATGGTGTGTACTTTGAGACTTTTTGGAGACAGAAGTGCTAGGCATTGCATGCCACTGTTCGCACTCCTATGACCTCCGTGTACTGGAAGGTAGAAAGCTTTATTGCCGCAATTGTCTTAGCTTGTTTAGGTTATTTTTATCGCAAGCTGCAAAAAGTCAAACATGTGCGCGAGACATGTTGCAAACACAAGGCACTTTCCACACGAGGTACTATTTGATTGTTCGAGCTAAAATCTTTACCCATAGTATTAAATTTTCACTGCACACTTTGGGCTTCGAATGTCTTTTAAATAGTCTAGCATTTTTGAGGATTTATATTAGATTTTAGCGATTACAGATAACTACAATCTAAGCCATACTAATTGTTCTGACATATAGCTTAATTCCAAATGTCAAAAAATATCCAGCTATTATGCATTCATTTCTATCTTATTAAAATATTGTATCATTTATCTAGTAACAGTACAATCAGTTCCGCGTATATTCTCCTTTAAGGACAATATTCCCAGAATTGACCCTGAATGCTGCAATCTCTTGCAGGTGTACAGCCTTGGTTGAAAGTTAAACTCAAAGAGTTTTATAGAGAAAACGAGGGTGCTGCAGTCTTTGCCAGTAATATTACAGACTGATTTCATCCTTCTCACTACCGAAAGTTTGTCCATGTATGTTTTCTAACGGATTGGTTCAAGGTTTGTGATGAGCCTGTTCTGTTATGACGACGGCAATCTCTTGAATATCTTGTAACCATCGAGTTTCTCTATGAAGTTTTACCTTACAAGTATTTCATACCCACTTATAGGGAAAATTTATCGTTGCATATTTTTGTGAAAATATAGGATATTCAACAGAGCTCTTAAGTTAGGTTTTTCTGACGACACTTTTTAATTTCGCTTTTAATACGAGAGACGTCATTTTACCGAAAAGTATATAGAATGCACAAGGATTAGTGATTGTCATTGATTGAACATTGATTAGTGATTGCTATTGATATTGCAATGGGGCTTTTGCTACAAAGGAATTTAATGGAGTACATTTGAGACGTTTAATGGTATTATCATTGCAGAATTGTACTGTTTGTTTCTGCACGAAACAATTTATCACACATTTTATTACACACATTGGTTGCCACTGCATACTAACATACAGTACTGTGTGATTAGCGTTTCCTTTTTTCTACACATCCTAGAGTTCATTTTCGAGAACATTTCTCTTCTTTCTCGTTCTTCTAAGGTTTCTCCTTGGCGGTTTTCCTGTGATCGTATTATGTAGCTACAAATGATCCATTATGTCTCCGTAAAAAACAAGCTTTTACAATTCATTTCGCTGTACAATTACTTCAAGACAGCTGAAGACGAAATCCTCCTATTCCAGTCAAAAGTAATTTAGACCATGGAATTCCTTATGAACGATGTGAAAGACATTATTGCAAGCTGCCTAATGCCTTTTCGAAAAGGCAACTTAAACACATGCTTTGCTACAATGAGAGTGGAAGCCGGCACAATTTTGAAAGCATACTTGGTGCCATGGCAACACATTTTACCATTGCAAAATGGTACATTGATGCGATTACTTTATTATTTGGATTCGTCTCTATTGACAAGCCGTATATGTATTAAAATGGTATTGTAAATTGAATAACAACATTCGCGAGAAGTTGGATACATTTGCAACAAAAATCTCGAGACGCATGACAGATGATTTTGAACGGATCTGTTATTGATTATATATTATATGTTCCAGAGCAGAAGGAAAATTTGTCATGTCTCTTAAATCAGCAACAAGGTTAATTTTTGCTGAACGCCTGATAAAAGTATATTGTCTGTTGAGAATCTGAGATATAACTCCAGCTACATCGACGAGCAAACTTGATCCCTTGGCTCAACAGCTATTGTATTTCTCTGCTCTATCTTTGACCTCGTTTGATTAATATCTGAAACACTTTTAAAACAAGCGTTTGCGCCCTCGTTTATGTGGCAGAAAACTTTGTAGAAAGTGTAAATATTAGGACTCAGTAATTTCTAGGATTATCATAAAAGAGAGCGGTGGGCTTTTTGGCTATTCAGTAACGTGCTCCACTATTTGCAAAATGCCTGTCATAGCTTTTGTCTAATTATGCTATCGAATGCTGAGTGAGATGTTGGACGTGATTTACAGACGGATAGCTTCCAGTTAGGGCTATAGCACAAGTCCCTGAGGAACATAAAGATTAATAATTAACGAAAAGCCAGTCTTATCGTTTCTTGTACTCACATGAATACAGATATTTTTATGCTTACTTGCTTGCTTCAATTTGTCAGGCAAAGTTTCAGGTATGATATATTTGATCGAAGGCTGACTGCTTTGCCCGCATGCTCTCCTGACCTATAAAACTGCATCGTCTGAAAGCCCCAATAACAAACCATGCTTTGTTCCATTGTGAGTATAAGATATTTGAGAAACCTAGAGGGGAAATTTAGTGGCACAGATATCTTATGTTATGAACTTTTTTCCAGTCTTTGCTCGTAGTCACAGTTATCTCGAGGATTTCAAGTAGCTTTTTCGAGGTATTAATGGTGCAGCCCAGAGCGCAATCATAGATCTGTGTTGTATTGACATGTTCAGGGGCGGCGGAGCAATATTTTTGGTGGAGAGCTGTAGTGGAAAAACAAACACTTAGGAGTAACGAAGATGCTAATAGGGATAAAGAGGGCGCTAAGTGGGGATAAAGAGGGTGCTAAAACCCCCTAGTTACATTTTACTATGAAAAATAGGTGTCAGTTTTAAATTGATAATGCATGGGGAGAATGCCTTATTTTGAAGATTGGCATCAAAATCGATGTGTTAAACTCATACAAGTTGGAACGAGAAGTTTTAAGGAAATGAATTTGGAATAACAATAGATTTCACTTTTGGGTTTTTAAATCCCACCTCCTCCTGGCTCCACTATCCATGGTGTTATTGAATATCGTAAGATATGCAGAAATCAAACGAATGTCTTCCTGTGGTGCAGCTGAGGTTTTTGCAAATAGTGACCCTGTAAGGTAAAAGTTACTAGAGATGTTGCAGTCTCACTTTCAGATAAACTCCTTTTGTTCACTATCCCTACAGTCTATTGAATTGCATTATTATTTACATATAGCGATTTATCACTCTGCTGTAAAGAATATAGGAAACACAATCAGGACATTTTGAGGTCCAAGGTAGTGTAAACAGGCAATCCTTTTTACTCTTTTATGCTCCTTTATATGTATGAAATTTATGCAAGTAAATGGTACCCCAAGTCATTTCGCATTACTGTTCAGCAGTGTTCATGATTAGATGCACGCACTGTTGCCTCTGCAGCCGAAGGTAAATAAAAAGTCAGTTTCCTAGAGTAGCCTCTATTTTAGCTTATACCATTGTATATTGTAGATACTTTACTAAGTGCAGTAGTGATATTTGTCAGGCCGGCTGATTTGGATAGTCGCCTTTTTAGATGCTTGGAGTAAAAAGGACACTGATGCCGCCGCACACGTTGACACAACAGCCTTTGGTTAGGGCTTTATTAAGGCAACATGGAATCAGAAGTTTAATATTTGTCCAAGGAATCAGCACATCTGGATCGAGATACACTAAGACGTTTGACACAGCATTGCCAATTTCAGAGATACCAGGCCCAATGAAAGTGCCATTCGTTGGAAATGTATTCCAAATTTACAAGGCTGGTGGTATTCATAAATTCAGCCAAGCAATCCTGACACTCCAAAAAGAATATGGAAACATTTTCCAGCTCAATGTCGGACCTGAACGTATGGTTTTTATATCTGATCCTGATATGATTGAAGATGTTTACAGGAAAGAAGGAAAGTATCCAAGAAGGGAGAAAACTTTTCCAGCATGGAATAATTACCACAAAAAGCACAATCTGCCTATTGGAGTATTTTTAGAGCAAGTATTACCAACCATTTCATTTTCAATGCAATTCGCTTGTGCAGTAGTAATGTGTTCTATTACATAGTTCCAGAACAGTGCACTATGTACTGCTGTATACTAGTATGCTATACTAGCATGTCACCTATTTGTCTGTCTATATATCTATCTACTGTATATTGACCTATACTTTAGCAATGAAAACACTTTTGTAGATGCTTTGGTGCAAGCCTTCATCAGTAATTGCTTTACCAAGTACAAGGAGCATACTCTTAAAAGTAGAGTTATCTTTTGTTTTTCTTCCATTTATTCAGGTGCAATGTGAAATTACCCTGACTGAAATTTGGGTTTCTATTTGTAGTTTCATTATAATTTAGGGCAGATGAAGAATGGCAGAGACACAGGACTGCTCTGAATCCAAAACTGTTGAATGTTAGACAAGTTGATAATTATGCTCCTGGATTTAACAAAGTGATTGATGGATTGATGAGAAAGATTTTGGCAATAAGAGATAAGGATATGGTTGTATCTCACATTGAGGATCAGTTTTTTAAATGGTCATTAGAAAGTAAGTTTAGGTATGTTTTTTTCAATGTGAACTACTTTGTCCTAATGAGAGAAATACCTGATGAAGTTCTGTGTTTTGAGCATTTATTTTTATTTCTGATAACATTAAAAATATGATAACCAATGATTGATTGATTATTTATTTGATGCATTGCTAGAGGTGTACTTTGGAGTCACACATCTAGGCACCAAGTTTGTTGTGTAAATTATTATGGGTTGGGTGCATTGAAGCATTTGCATAACCATGATTTGAGCTGACACACCGTCACTTGGAAAACCTCTGCTAAAATCAGTCTGCTTCAATGGGTCAGGCCTACCCTCAAGTGTGTTACTGGGCTGACCCAGGTTGGTTACTGCGTTTCATGTGATTGATTTATGAGCCCAGACTCAAGAAAGGCTGGCCTTCTTCTCTGAATTAGGTTGGAGCCAACCTGAGTTTATGTAAGCAGGGCTTTACGCCTGGCTCACAACAGTGTTCTTAAAGTGATAAATGACATTCTTCAATGATCTAATGAACTTGATAAGGCAACTGGCATCCTAAGATGGACAGCTATGCAGATGGTGATCTGAAACTTATATCCCAATAGAGAAACTTTGAAGTTGTTACTTGTTAACAGCAGCAATACTGGTCTTTCAAGTGGATGACATTACCAAGTATACCATAGCACCTCTGCAGTTTTGTGGCTTTCAACCAGTGTTTGTGTCCAGTGCTGTAAGTACTGGATTAGAACACTGGATATTGGTCCAGGAACAAAGATTAGGCATTTACAGCAGTACCAAAATGCAATTTGCTACTGATCAGTGTTTCAAACATGAAGTAAGAAGACTGGTGTGGACCATGCTTAAGAGCATAAAGTTTCATTTGATGAATGATATCAATAACAGGGATGCTCAATGTTTTATTTTTGTGGACACTGTTATGGGTTTGAAACATAGCTGGTTGCAAGCTACCCCCTTGTACTGCTGCTGATTTAGGCCACCTAGAATTGTGCTCTAAGCTGCAAATATTTCTGTTTTTCCCAGGTGTCTGTACAGTTCTGTTTGAAAGTCACCTTGGCTGTTTCAGCTCTCATCCTGACCCACAGTATACTGATTTCATTGTAGCAGTTGAGAAATTATTTCAGGTTGTAGTGGAACTGATGTTTCAGGCACCATTAGTTGACAAATTCATAGAAACACAGCCTGTCAAGGAGTTCAATTCTGTTATGGATATAATATACAAAACAGCAGACAGAGAGATTGAGCAGAAGTTGAAGAGTTTTCATGAGCGGCATGGTAATACTATTAATGATGAAACAGCAAAAGAGTTCATCCCTTACCTGTACCATATCCAAGAAATGAGCCTTGCGGATATCAAAAGTGATATTGCTTCTTTGATGATGGCTGCTGTTGACACAGTAAGCCTGATTCACATATTAACCTTTTTTTGGATCTAAATCATTAAACTACACCTAAAGCTACTGACATACATGCCACTCATAGTGGTGAAAGGCACAAAGTCATCTGTTCTCTGCTATGAGTATTAACTTCAGAGGCTTTGGAATAATTTTTAGATTATGGTGGGGCAAGAGGTACATGCATGCATATTGTTCTGTCAATTTTGTATTAGAAGCTTCTTCTTACAAAGTATTAGGGGCTAAAGGCCCACAGCCCCTGGTTTTATGGTTTTTGATTAACATTTACCAGAAAAGGAGGAGGAGACCAGCTTCTCTTCATAAAGTAAAAGGCTGGGCCCTCAACCCCCCTCCCTTAGCCCCAACCCCCACTCCTGCATAGCTACTTGTGACTTTATGACTGTGGCTTATGACAGGTGTTCCTATAATTGTCCTGTCCCCAATATATCAACTGGTGCTAGTATATTTGAACATCGCCAGGCCTGTAAGGGGTTCATGACCTTGAGACAGATAGAAAAGCGAGGCTCCCAGTGATATCATTTTGAGATTAAAAGTCACTAAAGAATCACTACATGACATTGTTTGGCCCTCTCAGGTTTGGGCCCAAAGCAATCTGCCCATCTACCCCCTCTTGACAGGCCTGAGTATAGCCCAAAGATGTGTAGTGCCTTGCTTGACTATTGAAAAACTCTATGGAATGTCAAGTTTTCCTAAATACAACTAGTGACACATAAGGGGAAGGTGCTATATGATTTTTGCAAATAAATGATAGCTGTACTGTAGTTCTTCTATATATATATATATATCTATATTATAATTATTTTTGCACTTTTACTCTCATATATATTCATATTAGTTGCACTTTTGATTTGTTTCACTATTCTTTGATGATGTCATTGTATCCCAGTTGAGTTCTATATGCTTTCTAATTGGCCTGCAGACCTCTATAACAATGGAAGTGCTGTTGTTCACCCTTGCCAATAATCCAAATGCACAAAGCAAACTTTACCAAGAGATATCTAGTTTCCATCAACCTGGGGAACCAGCCACTGCAGAGTCATTGAAGAAGATGCCTTATTTGAAAGCATGCATTAAGGAATCTATGAGGTATTCTGTCTGGTTTTCAGTTCATATACAATTGCTTGTATAACTCTCATATTTTGGTTTGAAACAAAGATATGTATTTTATCTAACAATTTACTATTTAGCACATACTAACTGTAGTGGAGTTGAAGTTGTAGGTTATGTGATATTTTATATAATTTTCCCTTATATATATATATATATATATATATATATATATATATATATATATATATATATATATATATATATATATATATATATATATATATATATATATATATATATATATATATATATATATACATACACACACATATATATATATATATAAGATAATGAGTCAAAAATTTACTTTACTTAAATTATAGACGTTTCGATAAATATCTTCATCAGTACTAACCTTGTAAGGTTAGTACTGATGAAGATATGTATCGAAACGTCTATAATTTAAGTATAGTATATTTTTGACTCGTTATCTTATATATATTTATATACTATGCGAATGCGGCTCTGATTCAGTGATATATATATATATATATATATATATATATATATATATATATATATATATATATATATATATATATATATATATATATATATATATATATATATATATATATATATATATATATATATATATATATATATATATATATATATATATATAGCAGTGATGGTATACATTATATATATATATATATATATATATATTTATATACTATGCGTATATTTATTTATATATTTATATATTTATATATATACTATATTTATATATATATTTATATATATATATATATATATATATATATATATATATATATATATATATATATATATATATATATATATGTATATATATTTATATACTATGCGAATGCGGCTCTGATTCAGTGATCTAAACTAACCAAATACAACTAAACTATCCATAATATTAAAATCCTTAGACATTATATATTAAAGATAATTTGTACATATTTACCGTAGTATATTTAAAGCTATCTTTTCCTATATAGATTGCTCAAAATTATTGAAGGAGGATGTCAGCCTAGTTTTAGCAGAGGCCCCATTTCAAATCTTAGCACCTCTAAAAGAAAAACATTTTGTGCAGTATTGGGATTTTCTTTAGTAACCTTGGATTTCTGTTTTTAGCATAGTGCTATTTTCTTGCGGGTGGACATGCTTCCAGAGTGTCATTGATATAGATGTCAGCAAATCTCGAAAAAGTCGAAATCTTTGTCCAAAATAGTCAAATGTTTGTCATAATCTTTGCCGAACTTTTTTGTGCGAAACTTGAACATGCTAGGTATCCGATGTTAATGTATTACTGTGCAGAAATGTGCTTCATGCCAAGCTTGTGACGAAGAGAAAACGTTGGGATGTGTTTTTACTAGTTTTTACTGTTCTAGATGAAAAGGCATATGATTTGACGTACAAATCAGTTTCCCTCAGCATCATAGGGGTTATTCCAAAGTCTAGTATTGTGAATGAATAGGTGAATTTTGAGGATTACAGTGCCAGGTCCTTGTTAATGCTGGCCTGAACGTTGACGAAATCGAAAAGGATCATATAGGAATTAGTGTATGCTATGAATGATGATAACGAACATGTAATTTTTGTAAATCTGAGCGTAAGTGCGTCGATGAGTATCCCTATGCCGTGTAGAATATTCCCTCGCCTGGTTTTACATAGCATGCTCGCTCGCTGTTCATCTAACGGCAGTCAGGTTCCTTTCGACAGCATTAGGGAACTGAATGTGGTGAAGAAAGGGACTAGCCACCCTGCCTCGCGATGGCGACAGCCCAGGAGAACAGGCACTCTCCAATATGTAGAATCGTACATGGGACTATCCCTTCCAATAGGTGCTTTAGGAGTTGTTGGCAAAGGTAGCTCTGATCTGTGCTTAGCACTTTTAAATCAGAACTTAACTCAAAGTCCGTTAACTATCTAGTTGAGCAAATAGCGACTGCATATATCCACAGTACATATTACATAATTTGCGTATGGGAGAGAGAAAGGAGATTTATAGGACTATTACAATGTTAGGGATTTTGAACTGTTTGAGGTTTCTTACCTCCTACCTACGTGCCACACACTAATAGTGCATAATGAAGTTGTTTATATTTTATTGTTTGTTAGTAAATCAGAGTTTCAAAATGAATTGATGAAGTTGTTAACAATTTATATGTGATAATCGTAGATTCTGCAGCACTTTTCCTGGCTATCCTGAGTTTCTGTATAGACTTCTATTGTGTTGTCATTTTGAAAATGATAGCTTGCCTCAACAGTATCACACTGCCTCATATATACTATCTTCAGTGCCATTCATGGAAACGTATAGTTTTCTAAGTCATTGATTTCGTTATTTTGGTGGCAATTTCAATAAGCATTTATTTTATGGTTCAATCATTCTAGAATGTACCCAATCCTCTCATTTAATGCAAGATGGTTTTTAGAGGACAAATGTGTCGCTGGGTACAACTTACCAGCAAAGGTATTTTTCTTTCCTTTTTTCCTTGTGTACTGTATAAACGAATTTTGAAAGTAATTCAATACGACTATGATTGAAAGGAGGGGAGGAAGATATACGAACAAGGTAGAAATTGAGTGATATCTAATCAAAGGGAAATCCTGATTTAAAGACTCATGGAGCTCTTATAATTGAAAATTACATATTACTTGCATAAACCTTGTGAAAGGTACTTATCATGGAGCGTAAGTTGGCTAGACTGCTACAAACGTTCCTTAGGCTACGGAAAGAAAATGCTACGGAAGGAATTCGTTTGTAAAGAAAGCTCTCTTTTACATCAAAAACAAAACTATCCTCATTTGTAGTCAAGCTGATGAGCTCTCTGACTGCTAAGATGAAATGTTTCAGCTTGCTCCTCTCGTATCAAAGAGAAATTATATTTATTATTGGCTCATACCCAGCTTGAGTATTCTTGTGAAGTTTGGTCACTGAACACTAAAGAAGTAAAAACTCGGATAGAAATGGTCCAGTGAAGTGCAACCCGTTTTGTGACGAATGACAGCCAGCATCTGGTGTCATTGCTTTGCTTAAGAATCTGAACTGTGAAACCTTGGAATCAAGAAAGACACTTTCAAGTACAATATTTTCACAGAGTGTTCGCAGGCCAAATAGGCATAAATCCTTATGGCTATTTTGAAAGAAATGCCTATAACAGTTCAAGAAACATGCATTCAAAAAATGTGCTCGAAAAGTTGCTCGTATTGACATTGTTAAATACGCATTATTTCACTCTGTTGTACCAATATGAAACAGTTTGCCAGCCAGTGTTATTGAATAAACTAACTCAGATGTATTCTTTGATTTATGCAAAGCACATCTAATTGAGTTATCATTATGTTTTGTTTTACCATTTGTACCTACTTTTGTGTCGTTAGATGAAATTTTGATATTGATGATAATGGATGGACTGCTCTGTATAATCTTTGTATTGTTGGACCATCAAGTAGACATGTTTTAATCACTTGTAGACATGGATTATGTTGCTTCATGAAAGGGCATCCCATGATGAAACGATCTTTAGCGATCCGGAATCTTTCGTACCAGAGAGATGGGTACGAAAAGAGAGAGGGGAGAATACCATACACCCATTTGCATCTTTGCCTTTTGGGTATGGAGTCCGAATGTGTTTAGGTAGGTTTAATTCTTCCATGGAATTCATATTTGTGTTGTGCGACACTTGCATGTTGAATAGAATTGGGCTGATTGATTACCTAGATTTAATGGAAAACATCTGAAAAATTCGTAGAAGCTGGATTCACACTACATTTTGAAAAACAATCTGAGTGAAAAATGATAATATAGTTATTCTCGTAAACAAATTTATCTAGGGAAATTTATATTATGTTGTCAACATTTTGTTCTATGTAACTTTTCTTGAATTTCAGTAATTTTTTAAATTTATGCACATAACCCTTAGATATTTATTCTTTATCTATAACTTATAATTTCTTATTATGTTGTGTAGAGTAGGTCTCGTATGAAAAACAGTTTGGTTTTACTGATAATATGTATCTGCTGGAGTGTTGTGACCACCTTAAGCGAGATCCCTAGAACGAACAGCATTGTTTAGTTAATTACGTATGTTTTTTAACAAAGATGCCATGTGTAATAGTATTGAATATTTATGTTTTCTACATATATTAAGTCTTTTTCTTTTATGCTGTTGTTTTATTGTAAACTGATAGGACCTTGTGCATACATATATTGAAAACAAATAAAATGAAATATATGAAACCGAAATTTGTTGATGATCTGCAATGATGATTTGAACATTATTGTTCTTGCGAAGTACCTTGGTTTTGATCAAGATGTTTATACAAATGTTAGCCGTTAATGCGAATCTCCTTACTGATTTTTAATTTTCTTGAGGGAAAAATCATAGAGTTAGCTAAGATTGCCTAATGGAAAGTTCATTTAGGGTAGATATATTTGCATGAAAGTGGGCGTATTCTGATATATAATACAAGTTGTATAAATTAGATAGAGGTGGCGACCAGGTATTAATAAGCCCCCTACCTCGTACTGAGCGTGGCCCCGAAGGTTGAGGAAAATTGTTGTAAGATATGCACAGAAGATGACATCTACTCGCAAAATTCCTCTCATTTAATTCGTGTGGTCACAGGTAACTGAATACAAAAGGCAGACAAGTAGAAATACGCACGGAGAAAGAAAGTATCTATAGAAGGAATGAATCTTTTAAATATTGACAATAGGATATAAGATATGTAGAATTTAAGTGGAACGAGGAAGTGAAAAAGACTGAAGTCAAGCAAAATTGAGAGTTGATGATACGAAAGGCCATATGTAAGAATGTGAGGATGGTCCTATTTAGTGAAATTTCTAGCATCGATTTCGTTTATTTGTTTCTTTGCCTTAGTCATGTGATTTAATTTACGTCAGTTTTGTTTGACTGTGATAGTGTTTTATCTCCCCTTGATCAGGCAGAAGACTTGCAGAGCTCGAACTTCAACTGTTAACTGCGAGGGTAGGCCTATTTCATTTATTCTCAAAGTGAAATATATACTCCAAATGCAAGCCAGAAGGAACCATTTGTATGCTCCAGAAAGTTGTTATCCCGGCAGGGCAAAGCTAGCTAACTCCTGTCGACTCCCTGTTCCTATCACTGTTCATAAAAGAATATTCAACCTGCATTAATGGTCTTGAAAGTTGCTCGTGTTTGTGGCAAGCTTCTCTTGTCTTTCGCCGTGGGAATTTTCATTGATGCAAATCACATGTTGCTTATGACTACTAATGCAATATTAGTTCACCGATGGTAAAAGCTTTGATACGTTTTTAGCTCTGGTAGCACCATCTGAGTTTCAGGGTATAAGTTATAGTTACTGTAAAATTATGGCTAATTCTTACTTCCTGTCGCTTTAAAAGCAGCATTGGTAAAGACGACTGATTTTTGTAATTGTATTCTTATCTCATACAAAACGACGTAGTTTAAGACAATGAAAGAGCTCCCTTGGAAACGAAAGATGAGTCACATGAAGCAAGACAGGCACCTGGTTTTCATCTGATTAAAACAGTTTCAGAATAACGTTTGGATAGATAACTCACCTGTTTTGCATGTCTTATGTCGACTATAATTAATCTTCTATCGATGTATAACCTCTGCCCTCGTAAGAAATATTATTTACGTACAAAATAGCAGATGCTGATGTCAGTGAAAACTTTACTCACAATCAGTGGCGTCGCCACGGGGAGGCAGGAGGAGGCATATCCCCCAGTTCTCTCCAGGGTCGATTTTATAATTCTTCCAATATTGAGAAGAAAAGTTCGATGTAGACGAGGATATTTTTAGCAAAGTAAAAAGCCATTGTTCATACAATCACGCGTTAATGCTTTTGGTACGGGTCCTATATACACACGCCGTTGTAATGAAGAGTTTAGTTTTAAAAGGGCATAGCCCATTGAAATCTATCCCAGTTTGTGATTTTTGCTAGCGCCGCCCCGGCTGAGACGCAGCTATCAGGGTGCTATGAATTGAGCTACATTTGTGTAAATGATGATTCCATCGAATTGTATGTTATTCTGTCTTCCTGTTGTAGTCTAATATGAGCTTTAGTGAACATGAATCAAATTTCAACCTGAATATTGGAAGATGTTTGCTCGAAAGTACATTACCCTTTCCTTCACTGCTTATCAACATTCTTGTTTTAGATTTTTGGACAGTATGCGGTTGAATGTAATCACAAGACCATGAATATGGTTGGTGGCGCTCTGAACAAGCCAGATGTTGAATTAAAATTCAAAATATTCGAACGATAAATCATAGATTTAAGCTTTCACTTTATGGTATCTGGGAGAGAGACAGATGCCTTTGGTCTTTACTTTGTCTACTTTAAATTTTTATCTACAAATTATTTCTTTGGGTTTCGAGCGGTAGCCCTACGGTCTTAAGTACTTTCCACATGTACACATCCCTATTTCCCCATTTTGTAGTCATTCAGAAATTGAGGAACGTATAATTAGTTAGGCTTTGTCTTTATCCCTTTCAAATTTTTGGTCATTTCATAGCAGCGATTGAGTTCTCAAGTAGATCCACTTTGAAATCATGCCAACGCTTTAAGCAAATGCTCTTTTCGTAGTTTTAGACTACATTTTGCAAGTGCTACACCGTGTTTCATTATGACCGTCAACTGGATGCTCCATTTTTAGTTTTTTACGCTTTTTTTGGAATTTCAATTCAAGCCGCGCCAGTTACCCCTCAAACTCAAACCCCAGTTACTCTCTCTCAAAATATTAGAGTATAGACTTCCGACGACGATGTATATTTTTTCTGTATCAAAAGTGGTCTAATCCGTACAGAATGACGCTTGTTTTGGTAATTATTGTCGGAAACTACCTTTGTATCAGGATTCAATAGTACGGAGTTAGCAATAACTGAGCGCAATACTTTAGAGGGAAGATGTTATAGCCACGATTTTGCCATACACACTATGTAACTAATTAAGTATTGCCGAAAGATTTATTTATGAAGCTTGAAGCATTAGGGAGTGCTTTATTTGCAAAATTTCTATTTTATTTTCCTTTTCTAGTACTTCTCTTTCCAACTTTTCTTCTAGCTTTTGGCCGTTTTCGCTTTTAATCGTAGTCAAGTAATGCTAGGGCGTTTAGAGCTGTTAGCTTTGTTAATTACGTGATTCAAGTTTTGATTTATATATGATCTTGCTGTAGCACACATGTACATACATACACACACATACACTTATATAAATGAGCAACCTACCGCATTCACCTTTTTTTGCTTATTATTTCAATCATTCATCTGTTCATCTATTCCTTTTCACAGGTTTATTTGTTGATCGGTTCTTTTGTTCATTGAGCTATTATCATTAAAGTTTTACGAATTTTTCATTCTATAGTAGATCCTATTTTTGTACATTTTGTGCTATTTTAAATAAAATGCTTTGTGTACATTTCTATCTATCCTACAAGGTAATTTTCATTTTGATTCCTACTATTGATGAGATCATTGATACACTTTTCAAATTTAGCGATGTTTGTAGGCATTCTGCTATAGGAAACATTGCCCACGGTACCTTTATAGGAAGAAATATTTTGAGTTAGCATATCGTTCATACAAGTCATTCTGACAAAATGAAAGCAGAAGTACTTCATAGAGTGTTGCCATTGCAAGACATTAAGAGATTTATCTGCATGGACTCTATTGGGATAATGGTATTTCAGGAAATTCCAGCGGGGGGGGGGTGAAATGAATCAAGGATTTGTACGGGTAAATGTTGGGGACTGACTCAAAACCAATCTCTACCTTTCATGTGACAATCTGGAATCAAATGATAGCAATGACACAGTTCCCCAAGAATGAAATGGGAGGGATTTTATAATGCAATTCAATTCAGTAGCAGTAGGAAGTTAAATATGGATACAATGTAGCCGGGTTGGAATCGTTCACTGGTATATTTCTAGCATGGAAAGTTCGAGTGAATTTCTTGTAGCAGAAGCTTGTCGTCGTGGTCACCTGCCAAGGGGGGGGGGGGGCTGAGGTTGGAAGAAGGTCATAATTTCTGCTGAGGTCAGGATAAAAATTATCGTTGAAGTGAACTGAGTTGAATGGAATTTTCTCTCATCTGACTTTCTCTTTAAACCGAGGCAGTGGCAATAATCAGGGGGGCAATTAAACAAGTATTGGACTTTTCTAAGCTTGGTTATACCTTTTAAATAAAGATTTTTTTATATTTACTAGACGGTTACTACATCGATGAGAGTGATTGACTCGTCAAGATCCTAATAAACATCCACTTATAACTTATATTCCAAAAAACCTAGTTGTAAGTGTTTACTTAGATAGTGGTAACACCCGGTGATTATGAAGTCCCTATCTCTTTCACAGGAACTGAATTATGGTGTTACTTGCCCAGTTGCTCTGAAACATTGAGAAGTTTTGTTAGTTCTGTGGCATGAGACATTGTTTGTAACAAAATGGTATGCTGTTTTTGTATGCATTTGTCAAAGCTTATTTCTTTTCGTGCTGCTCCATCCAGCCAAAATGCTCTTAAAGTAATCTGACCAGTGTCTACACACTGCTAGGACGCTGTAACTGATTTGTAAGTAGTAAAGCTCACTTTTGTGGCAAAACTCATATTTGATAGTTGATAACCAACCAGAATGGTTATTCTCTTGTTGGCGCATCAACCTATTTAACTAATGTGTCACTTTATCACTGCAAGGATTGGCAACTCCTGGTCGAAACTCACGCAGAATCATGAAGTTAAATTCTGTGTCCACCCACTCTTCTGTCATCCTTCTAGATATTTAAAGACGACATCCAATGAAACTTAGCTGCACAGGCTTTTTGGAACAAGTTTTTCCCATGTTTTAACTTTTGAAATTTATTATACCTGTTACGTGGCGGATTTATGTATGACTTTACGGCCTTAATGTATGAATTGGATCGTGCGTGACCTATCCCCTTTCAGACTCACATTCTTTGGTAACCAATAAAAGAGTTAATTCTTTAAACTACACATGTTTTTTAGATAGCACCTCATTTGCTTCATTTATTAGATATGCTGATTAGAGCAACTGTTTTAAAGACAATAGCATTTCTCCCTCCATATCTTATTGCTAATTTCATTTTAAAACCAAGTTGCTTTCTTACATTTTGTGTAACAGTAATATAAGAAATGATACAATAGACTTTTACAGGATAACACTATAAATTATAATTGTAGGTTTACCGTAGTTAATGTGATTGTGTTTGCATGCCTTTCCCACAAATCAAATTATATGCATTGAAGATCTGTAACAGAGGGTACTAAATACATCCTGTAACCTATTTGTGGATTGCAGAGAGCATTTGCAAATTAACAAATTTGGACAAGAGCTCAAATCACCTAATCCTTCTCCCATTGAAGAACACATTAATAATACTGGACACAGAACCTCTCTTGAGGATTTCTCTATCTTTTCCAAATTTGACCTTCTCATATCTGACAGTCTTCTCTTTCACAGGGACAGACCTTCAATTAATTTCCAGCAGTCCTCCATTCTTATGACTTTACTATGATGGTTCACACTTTGCTTTCTTTCTTCTTTCTTCTTTCCTTTCTTTTCTAACAATGCCTGCTTATTTACTTTGTATATTATCTGCTATTTTCAATTAGGTGTTTTTGTGTTTGCTAGTTGTTCCCCACATTTTCTCATATATATGGCCCATGGCCCTAAGCTTACATCTGCTGATGATGACTCTAATCAGATTCAAAACATTCACCAGTTTTATTGATATTTTCAGGCCTTAGCTATTAATAGTAGATCATCCTATTAAAATGTATTAATGGTTTCTTTTTTGTCTTCATCCTGACTGTGCATTTTATAGCAAGACCGTGATTTCCAAAGTCAGGATATTAAATAGCTACAGGAAATAAGATGGTTTTTAATGTGAAAATACCTTGAAAAAAATAATTTTGAATTACATTATAAATAGCAGATGCGCTAAGTATTAGATAGATAGTCTCATCTAGGTATTAGCCTCACCTTCTTCACTATGGGACTTTTTGTCTTTACATTAGCACTTACATTCTTGGTTATCCTTTTAGCATTCCAATGTTTTTGTAAAGTATTATACCCAATAATATAGGCAATAGTGGTAGCAATTATCAAAAAGTATGCTGAAATTTCAACTTTTGACTTTTGATATCTTTTTAGAGTTTCTTTGGATTTGGCCAGACAGCTGATATAGCAATTGAATTGACTGGGGCTGATAAAAAGAAGCAGGTTGAGGTGAAAAATGAAGATGGGAAAAGAGAAAAGCTTGTCTTATATTATGATGGTGAAACAATTGCAGGAAAGGTACTGTTTCCTCTACCTCACATATATTTTGGTTTTTGGGAGTAGTGAGACCAATATGGACACTGTAGTCCCTTTGTATTTAGGCATTTTGTTGGGAGCAAGAAATTCTATACCTCCAAATACATTCAAGGGATTATGAAAACCTTGTTAGGTTATCAAGTTTTGGAATGCAAGGCATTATAGCATAGCTATAATAGACAGATTTGCAATTTATATGAAAGTGCATTGGTACTATGGAACTTCACTGTTGCATGAAAAAGTGGCAGAATTTTTTAGAGATACTAGTGTAGTTGAGACATACAGTTTTGTATAAGTATGAAAATTTATACTGGTTTTGAACTTCTATGCTTAGTGCCCATTGCTAGAATCAGGGGTGCTGGGGGTTGGAACAGGTAGATCAGATTGCAATAGACCCAGAACCTAACAAGGCCCCCCAAAAACTATGAAATGATACATTGATGATTGCATGCTAGTATGTCTAAAGAATGTTGCCACTTTTTTGTGCTGTAGTGAAATTTGCAATTTACACCTAAAATACCAGAATGTGTGAATATGCTTTGTTAGGGAATGTACATAAGAAAGCATGATGTAGATCTAGTGAAGAAATCCTTGGCCTTTGTAGTATCATTTAGTAGTAGAATTTGTTTATACTTGCATCCTTAGGCTTTTTAGTAATTAATACCAGTTCTTCTGAGGTAGATATTTACCAGATATGATGTACACTGTATCTGGAGGTGCCATGTGGAGTGCTCAGTGGAGCTCAATCCCATTTTTTTCAAATTATAGAGAGTTTTAGGGTGCTTAACCCCCTCTTCAATTAGCCTATACTAGTTTGGCGAATTTGTAAGTTGGTAGTGTGGGCCAACACTTTGTTACTGCTTTGTTTATATCTTACATCAATTGCATTGACTTCTGTGTAACCCTCTTTGCATTTAACTTTGACCAGTTTAAATGAAACATTGGGTGCTGTCATAGCCCAGAGAAGTACCCCACAGCAGAGCCCCCTTTCTTAACCTTTTAGGATGGCACCCCTGACTCCATCATAGTCTGTGGCTCTGTTTGATTGTATTCCTATGTGATTAATTCATAATTAGTTGAACATTATTGCTGATAGGTTCATGTCCACCCAAAAATACCTGGGAAGAAACTGGATCACAATGGCATCAGAATAGAGTTCTTGGGACAGATAGGTATGTTTTGATTATGCAGTTTTATATAAGCATGAAAATTTCTACTGGTTGTAAGCTGTTATACTTTGTGTACACTGCTGGAATCAGGGGGTGCTTTGAGGGAGAACAGGTGGGCTTATTGCCATAGATCATAAACCTAACAAATCCCCCCAGAAACTATGAAATGATTCATTGGTGATTGCAATAAACATCAAATTTCAATATGATGTCATCATTGCCATGTTTTCATCTGCCTGTGGCTATGTACAAAGTGACAGCAGTCATGTGTGCGTTTGATCAGATAGCCAAGAGCAGCCATAAGCAAGCCAGTAGTTATCTACAGCATAACTCTCAAGTAAAAATCACCCCTTGGGTGTGTATGGGAATTGACTATTGACAGATTTTTTGGCTATCCAGGTGTAAAATCCAGCTTTTAGAGATTTGGTCTTTTTAACATTATTGTGAAGTAGTTTCCAGTTTATCTATCTATTGAAGAAATTTCTATCAAAACTTCTCTAAAGATATATGGGCTGTATAGATACTAGGTGAGACATAGCAATAGATGTGTGAAAACAAGCTTCAAGGTAATATCATGGCTGGATTTTCCTGTGATCCCTTTCAATGAAGTTAGAAATTTTTATGTCACAACTGTCTTGTAGCTTTATGAAAAATGCTAAAGCCTGGATGGAAATTCAAACAAAGAGCTGCCTTTTGAAAAACTTGATTAGTAGATACCTAAGGATCACTGACTTGCTCATTGTCCTTGTTTGATATGTAGATTCGGGAATCATGTTGTAACTAAGGGGATCTTGTTTCTAGTAAATTCTGTCCTTGCTTTCTCAGAACTAGTTATGCTAGATAACTAATCTTTTATACTGAATCAATGTTTGTACATTAAAATTGTGAATGGATGAGATAGCAGCCTATCAGTGATTTCTGTAATGGGATAACTGGATATTTATGTTTTGTTTCATTCTTCCTGAACAGAGTTGTTCTATGACAGAGGAAACCATCATGAGTTCACATCCCTTGTCAAGGAGCTTGCACGGCCTGGGGAATTTAGCACAAAGCAGACATTTGACTTTGAATTTGTCAATGTTGAAAAGCCATTTGAGACATACACTGGGGCAAATGTCAGATTAAGGTGAGGCTCAGCAATGTCTTTGGCTTTAATATGCAAAACCAGTACAGTTTAAGTGGGAAAAGGCTGATTGCAAGCCGTTTTTAGAAAGTCATCATCAAGTGGGCCATTACATCATACGTATAAATGAGCTTGGGAGGTGATCACCATTTGGAAAATTTGCCCTCATAAGCACCCTCCAAAAGTTTCATAACAGGTTATGTATGGCTAGATGCATATAACTTGCAACCCTTTGTTACTGAGTCCCCAGTTTTGCTAAGTGCTGTTACATTACCTTATGTAAGTTGCAGCAATCAATAGGTAGATATTGAGCAAAACTGCCTGTAAAAATTTGTGTACCATTTTGCACCTGTCTATCAGCCTGACCCTGATTTCTTGCTTTCTCAATGTCAAATTGCTTTTTTGTAACTCACTGCAAAGCAAAGCTCCTAGAATTGGGGTAAATATCAATAAAAAAGTAAGTGCTTTATTAAATCATTATGTAATATCAGGGGCCAAAATAATGGCTGATGATTGGGAAAGCTTTCTGGCTCTTTCCACGATTTCCTTTCTTGGACTGTCCAATTTTCGTAGGTGACACTAGATGGCAGTTGTCCATTACAATATCAATCACAGAATACATCTGTTGATGCTAGGTGGCAATTTCTTTTCCAGTGGATCTTGAATTTCTTCTGTGTTCTAAGGTACTTCTTAAAGGTCACAATAGCAAGAAGGCTAGCCGATATTACAAGGGAGATTGACATTGCTGTTCACACCCTGTCATTTTATCCAGAAGTTAATAACAGGTAATGAAAGTTATTTTCCCATGAGCAATGTTACACATTACAACCTTCTCCATGAGGAAAATATTTCACATGTGTTGTAGTGCACCAAAGTCTATGATCACACACCATAAAAGCTGTTGAGTACAGAATACTTTTCTATATTTTAATTTCAAAACCAGACCCTGTACTTGATTTATGGTGAGTGGCTCCAATGATTGCAAGTTATCTTTTTCGTATAATTCAGCATATCCTATTTTGAATGGGTTTATACAGATTTCAGCATTTAGAAAGATATCCCATTTTGAGACCCTTGAAGCATTAAATTCTGGGAATTTCTTGAAAATTTATTTCCACGTATAATTTACATTCAAATTACTTTACATAGGCATGTGAATTAGGAAGGAAGCTAAGCAGGAGAGAAACAGAAATTTTATTTTCAGATTGAAACATATTCTTTTCTACCTGCAATACTTACCTTATTTCATGCATATGTTATGATTTTCTCACATTTCATCTTTGTCAAATGGCTGAAAACTCATTTAAAATAGGATATATTGAATCATACGAAAATATAACAGACAAACTTTTGCCAATTGCATTCCTGTGCAGTTGCATGTGCTTCATGGAGAAAGTTGGTATTATTTTTCATGCCATTGTGATGTAGTTGTTTAAAGGATCTTCTATTTAGTTTGGAAGATTAATAGATAATTTGGAAAGTGTAATGGATGGCTTATGCTATGATATCAGCATGTTTGAAATTTTCTTACTGTATTTACCCACTGAATTTCTTGGGGTACTTTTATAAATACATGTATAATAGTTTTTTTACCTTATAATGTACCATAAGTTTGGAAGTAAGTTGGTGGAAGTAATGATGCTGAAAATTTTAGATGTGTTTGCCCACCATCTATTATAACTTCTACTTTTATCTTTTGACTCATCACATGCCTGTAACTTCAGTTCCATTCTCAAATTTTCAATTATATCACACAGGATTAAATCGAGTAGGACTATCGATATATTTTAGGGTTTTCTATTGATGTTATCCATCTAGTATTCATGTATTTTCACAATTCTCAAAATTTCAGCATCAAAATGGAAGTTGGCATTGAAGATTGTCTTCATATAGAGTTTGAATACAATAAATCAAAGTAAGGGCCCATTCATTACTCAATATTTCCTTGAGGTTATTCAGCATGCAATGCAAGCTATTATGAACTGTAGCAATTGTTACTTAGTTGTTGTTGTCTTTGTACCAGGGCTTATTAACAATTCTTTGTGCCTGTGTTCACATATGAGGGTCTTAAATGCTGTTACACTAACAGGATGTTTTTAGGTAGTAAGAATCAATAGGGACATTTGGATCAACTGTGCCTGTAGAAATTCAGTGAGTCTCATTCTGTGCATGCGTGTGGTGCCACTGCACGTTAGTAAGCTCTGCTTTGTGTTTTATTGTTTCTACCTTAACTATTACTTTTATCTTTCTATCACTCTAGACTTTCTGACTCTCTTACATAGGATTCCCCCCTCTATGTAGTAGTTACGTGCTACCCTTGTCTCTCTAACTGATAAACTTTCACCGTTATTCTCTTCTTCTCTCTCATTTTCCCTTACTGCTCTGTCACTTATGGTCATGTTCACAAAGGGGTGTTTTCTCTGTTTGGTTGTCAACTGCAGTCATGACATGCATTTCAACTGCATTTCAGACTTTTCTTCAACTGCTGTGCTATTGAATTGTAAAAGTTTCCATTTGCTTTCATGTATAGAAATAAAGCAATGTGGTGTATATGCTTGCTTTTTTAATAGACATAGATGCACATTTCATAGTATGGACAGACAGAAATCGGTATTTCTAATTTGGGGGTCAAAATGGACAAGTTAATGTAGACTTGAAATGAGATGTGTTAAGCGAGTGCATGCAGATTGGCTGACATCTTTTCATGGTGGCTTGCAAAACCGACAGGGTACAGCAAGGCTAGGATTATAGATTTTGTTAGAGAACCAGGTTGAGGACCTATTGATGGAATAAATTGGATAGATTGTTTTAAAAAAAATTTTCAAAATTTTTATGGCTGAATGTTTTGCGTTGTTCTCTATAATATCCATTTGCATGAATGTATGATCAAGCTCTGATATCGATGAGTTTTATCCGCGAATTTAAAATTTATAACTTTATCAAATACGCACAAAAATGTCTTGTTATGACGATAAATATGTATGCATGCATGCAAAACACAAGAGCTGTTGTTTTATACTGAGTGAATATATATATATATATATATATATATATATATATATATATATATATATATATATATATATATATATATATATATATATATATATATATATATATATATATATATATATATATATATATATATATATATATATATATATATTATATCTGTGTGCGTATGTGTTTGTGTGTGTTTGTACGTTTTGTTTTCTTATAAGCATTTCATCAATATTTCATCAAGACCTGAGCTGTTTGACCTTGTATAACCACAGTATCAACAATTGCATCGTAGATATCATTTGAAGGACGTGATTGTTGGAAAGATCTACTTTCTGTTAGTGAGAATCAAGATAAAATATATGGATTTGGCAATAATCAAGAAAGAAGTAGCTGGAAATGGTTTGGAACTTCTTTAGCTTCTGTTTACCTTGTTTTTTACCTGTCCTTGTCCTTGTCTCGCCATCTCTCTTTAATTTCTTGTTGCTTATTCTGACAGATGGCAATTTCCCTCTCAGTTCCAGTGTTACACTCTCTGGCATTGATTGTTCCAATGTATGTAGTAAAAGCCTGAACATAGAAGCCATCATGTATTGAGAATCTACAGCCTGAAATTTTTTGACAATTACTTTGTGCATTTTTAGCCTGATATTCTAAGTTCTTATTATAGTGCTTTCATAGTTCATCCGCTGAGAATATGTTCAGCCTGTTTGCAAACTTACCCCTTTTATGGATGATTCAAAAACACTACATAAATAGCTGTGATAGGCAGCGTCTGGAGGGATAGGATTAGTGTTAGAAGCCTTCAGCGTGATCTCTGGAACTACCTCATTGCATTAGAACATGAAAAGACTCATGTAAAATCACAAGTTTTTGCTTGCGAATGGTTGCTGTATTATATATAGTCTCAAGAAAAGATAGCATTCTATCCTGATTACATGTTAATACATAAAACTTTCATTACAATTTAAGAGGTTAAATGGTTCATTAGCATTCATTAGGCTTTGAGTTTTCTACGGAAAGGTATTTGTATTTGACTTTTGTCTTTAAACTTTATTCTCCGTTTTGGAAATCTGGTAGAGTGTATGGAGGATTTTGGAGCTTGTTAGTGCCACAAACTACGAGTTGAAGCATAATATTTAGTATTGTTGACGGGCTCTTAAGTTGTATTTGTTCACACTCTATGTTACAACGGAGGATTTGGCTCGTATTTAAAGGAGCTGGGCTCGTATTTATGGGAGATGGGTTCGTGTTTAAGGGAGCTGGACTATTGTTTCGGGCACCTCCGTTTCCCAGCATGTTCCAACATTATTCATACAATTTTTTGTAATTTAATAGATTCGTTGATACTGTAGATACACTTTGGTTGTGTCAAAAATTGCAGGACAGAAAATTGTATTTGTGAGGCCACCTTTCTCTTTGAAGCTCACCCAGTTTACAACAGTTTGACATTAGCTTTGCACAATCTAATTGTAGCGCCAAACCAATACACTGAAAATGAGACGATTGCAAAATATGAGATAATGGATGGTGCTCCAGTGCGAGGTGAATCGATTCCTATTCGCCTTTTCCTATCTGGCTACGAACTAACACCGAGCATGAAAGACATCAACAAGAAGTTCTCAGTGAGATATTATCTTAATCTTGTTTTGGTCGATGAGGAGGAGAGACGTTACTTCAAGCAACAGGTATTCTATATTTCATGGATGTAATTTTCGATCCTTACCTCCGGTTTGATGTCCTTTTAGATTACGTGTTAGCTGGTAGTATTTATATATAAACTATGTAAATTATGTATGTAAGTAAATTTGTGCCTTCAGAATTTATTTTACGAAGAAATTAAATCCAACTACCATCAACGTGATATTTAAATTTTTCTGATTGTATCCTTTGCAATTTTGTCTTCGTGCTGAGACAGATCATGTATGGCTGTGTGCATGCATGTTTGTCTATATGCTTGATTGATCATATTTTCTAAGCTTGAAATGAGGTAACTGGAGAACTCATTTGAAACCAGCTCATTGCCTTGCTATTATTTCGTAGTTTAGTTTGATATTATTTTGATTAAGAATGCCAGTGCAGCTGAGCGAACTTTACTTCTATAGTATCACATGAGTCCAAACATATGAGCGCTTTCAGTTAAGCCTAGTCGAACGTCTCTCTTATTGTTTCATATCCTTAGCATTTTAGTATATACAGTTGTGTGTTATATATTTGACACTTCAAGTTAAATTAAAAAGGATCAAGTCATCAAGACTTTTCATACTTTCCAGACCTGTTTTTATTGATGAGTTTGTTGTAGTTGTTAAAGAACTACCACTTATTATCACTGTACTTCTTTCTTCTTGCTATTTAGGAAATAGTTCTTTGGCGAAAAGGCGATGTTACACGACGGCATCCAGTGACAGCCAATGGAGAAAGTAGATGAAAGACATCTACTAATTCTAAGGTCATTATTGAATACTGATATATGTAAGAATGATTTTTCTACGTAAGCACATGAAAAGGTGTAGATGCAATTGACTCCTTATTGTGGTAATTTAAGTGAACTTTCTTTTATATATTCTTATTTGATTCAAATAGTTGCACCATCAGTTTGATAACTCGCTAATTGCATTTTATTTGTAGGGGATATTTTGTGTATAGAGAAATTAAAGTGACTGACTTGGTTTTTGCCTTATTAAATTGTTGCAGCCACCCTCGCTGTGGGTTTCTTATAGAAAGTCCCGACATCAGCTATGGATTTGTTTCTAACCATACCACAACATCAATATACCCCTTCCCAATACTCCTGCACAATGACATCTATGAAAATTTTTACGTCTTATCAGGCGATGTTTTTTGAAAGCAGATCATGAGTTGTTGCTAAATTGAAGTGCATATGCTAAGCAACTTTTCCATTCCTTGGGCTTCGGCCAAACGATCCTATGTTTACGTCATAGTTCCATCCAACATTCAACCCAATAGTAGTATGCAATCCAACATTTGACCCAACAATTCATCCGACATTGCGCCCCTGATGGCAGTGACTATCTAGGCGCCCTCCAAACGTAATCTCCTATGTACTTACATAGCCAACAATGTTGGAGGTGGTCAGACGATCCAACAGCTGACCCAACATTTCCGAAGAAAGGAATTGTTGGGCGTCCTCATCCAACGTTTTGAACGCTGGCAAATTGCACGCAATATCGAAAATAATGATGTTGTGTGGCCCAACATGGTGGTCGAACCATCCAACATTTCGCCTAACATAATATTGGGTGAAATGTTGGATGATGTGTTGGATCGTTTGACTGAGTCTTTAACTGTCTGTTGCCTATGTCCAATATTTGTTTACTTCCTGGCGTCCTGTTCTTGATCTGCCTTTTGCTGTTTTCCTTTTTACTATCATATTAGATAGCAGTACTATTGATGACTGCTGTCGGTATATTTCCCGTCATTTTCAAATTTAGACTTGGGTTAGGTTATTGCCTCATTATGTCCAACATATACTGAACACTCCATCTCTCTTTCTGTTAATGAGCGATGCAAGAGAGGTAAGGAAAATTTCTCTAGATGGAATTATAGAAGACTGAGTATGCATGTTGTAGAGAACTGATATTTTCATTCAGAACTGGACCATATTTCGATAATAACCTTAATACTGAAACCTGCACTTAATCAGTTCTTAATCATCATGATACCTTTATATTTTTCAGCTGTAGAGAGCTTAGTCCTATTTTTGTTTTACTTGATTTCTATCAAATGATATATTATTACTCTGACTTATACAGCGAAGCGTGCGAAAAGCATATTGCAATTCATCGTAATAATAAATATCTTCTTATTGCCTTTCTTATTAATTATTGAGGTTAGAAATCTGTTGTTTCTTCATAGACTTTAATCTTGTTCGTGTCGTTGGAGGATTGCTTTGATGATGAATAAATAGTCTAAGATATCACTGCTGAGTGGTGGATGATACATTGCCAATTTTGACTGACTATACAATTGACTCCTTCAAATTTGGCATTGGCAATACACGTATTTTTATAAGATTACAGTTTATAATAAAAATGAGGCTCAAATTCTTAAGAAAATGTTAAGAAAGTCACAAGGTTCAAATTCTAAAGTTCACCTTTTTTGCGTGCCAGAAATCGATTATAGCTCTTTCTTTTGCAAGCTCCTTTACAAGGATCGAAACTTCTCTTTGATAATCGTGGATAACAAAGATCAAACTTTTTATTACAAGCAACTGTATCCTTTTTCAGCCAGTTTTCTCCAGTAAGAGTCAAGGAAATCTTAAGAAAACTCCAGCCTCAAGTTCCGGATAAGTTAAGAGGAATTAGGCTTGGGCAAAAAGTCGTTATCTTATAAAAAAATCTGTAGTGATGTACAGTCTGTCTTGTAGAATGCTCAACATCTGTTTTCGAAGTACGGAATATCCAGCACTTTCCAATAGACCAGGTAATTTTTCAGAATCAATCGACGACCTTTATTTTCCTTGATTCTACACTACCCATTTGAAGACGTTACATTACCTCCGCTATCAAGGACAGTTAAATTTCATGTTTCCTTTCCCGTTTGATCATGATTTTAGCTAAAGACCGCAATGCTGTAGAATTGTTTTTTCTATATCAGTAAAATATGGAAATACATGGAACAAAGTTTGAATTTAACTACTGTTGAGGTAGAGGCAAAAAATGTAACGTTGCCGAGCTGCTTTTACAACCCAATATTGCAAGTCAAAATACTATTTGACAGGCGTTTACTTTTGGCTAGCTTCTGTTATTGATAAAACCTATTGTTTAAATGTTGGTTAGGTTACAGTACTTCAAATCTTCATCAAAACACAGAAACATCTTTACCCTGCTGTCAATATGCTTAGAACTGTTTCTACAGGAGTTGAAAATGATTAACAGGGAAAGCTTGTTATGGAGTACATCTTAAGCTTTTAGGTACTGACAAAATTGATAGTTCTGTTTTGAGCCTAGGGCCGGCATACTTGCACCACACACAGAAATTATCAATTGATATCCTAGCTCAAACATTGTTTGGGAGCTCAAATTCAAACCGAAAGTGTGACCGATATCCCCCACTAGCTGGCCTGTTGCCAGGTGAACGAAGAAGTGTGTTCTCGGAATTTCACTGTAAAGGAGGAGTGACCACGTATGCAGCATTTGTATAACAGCGAGATTGATAAATGTTAGCCAATCAAAATAGAGCATTTTGCATCACGAGCCAATGAGGATGTCGTTTTAGAACGAGATTTTGTTCATAGTATTCTTTCTGTCATGTCTGCCTTCTGAAGTAGTGCTGTGAGATTTTGAAGTCCGGCGAAATAGTTATTGACTTAAGGATGACTTTTAGCGATTTGCAGTCGAAACTCTCTGACCACGGCCAAGAGCAGCTGCTTGATTTTTGGGACAAGTTGTCCGACGATGAGAAATTGCACTTCGAGAAAGAGCTGCAGAAGATTGACTTCGATTATGTTAACACAATATTTGACAGAGCAAATCTACAGCTAAAACAAGACCAAGAGAAAAAGGATGAGTTAATGCAAGCTCTACCTGATGATGTTTTTGCAAGACTTTCAGATACAAACGAGACTGAAATAGGGTCGTGGTATGAAGAGGGGCTGAAGCAAGTATCTGAAGGAAAGGTCGCTGTTTTGTTGTTGGCCGGTGGGCAAGGCACTCGCCTTGGTGTTAGCTATCCCAAAGGGATGTATGATGTCCGTCTTCCATCAACTAAAACTTTGTATCAACTGCAAGCAGAGAGAATATTAAAGCTGCAAGATTTAGCCGCCGATAGATTTAACAAACATGGAATAGTGGCATGGTAAGTGTATGAATTGCAAATTCCAAGCTGTAATTACCCTACTAAATTATAATTGGTCTCGATTATTACTTAGTTAACAATGAGAAGTCATACTCCTCTCATTAGTTTCAAGCAATTTATAGTTTTTCTCTTTGTTCCTGGTTTACTCCACATGATTGACAGAGTCATCAATTGCAGCAGATCAATAGTTTGCTTCCGTGTTCTGCAGCTTTTGCAAACGAACATGTTTGGTCGATCATTTGATCTAAACTATCAAATGAGTTGCATTTCTCATTTCTTAAACATTTGAAGAAATGAATATCGTAATATTTACTCTCCAGATGCATTTTTGGCTTTGTAGTTATTTTTCACTGATGAAGTTGTACATATAAGGAAGTGTTTTCCCCACGTCATGCAACCCGTATCTTGCCTTCCCCCAGTGCCTTCCATTTATCTTGAGTATGAAGCAAAAAAGTCGCATAGGTCTCTGTGTTGAAATATCTTTCGTTAATTCCTTTTGAACCTGAGAAAGATGTGTCCTTTCGTTGCAAGGGCTTTATTATCTGTTTGTCTTCAAGCCCCCCTAGTTGTTTTCTGAATTTTGGGGGCTCTAGCCCCCCAATCATTCTCCAGAGATTGTATTTTCTTTCTTCATTTACTATTTTGAATGTTAACTATCTCTATGATTAATTACATTAATGTTTTGTACATCAGGTAATGATATATTCAAGCTTATGAGATTGTATCTTTACATGTAATGGTAGGCTTTATAGTTAGAAATAAGTGCATTTTGTGTTAAACAATTGTCAGTTTAGTGCTTCAGGGTGCTTGAAATCTAATAATTTATCTTTGCAACTATTGCTGAGGTTTCTCTTCTCCTCAGTTCCTAAGATATTC
This sequence comes from Mastigias papua, assembly GCA_964019165.1. Lineage (NCBI taxonomy): Eukaryota > Metazoa > Cnidaria > Scyphozoa > Rhizostomeae > Mastigiidae > Mastigias > Mastigias papua. Next base: position 8,027,463 of record OZ025283.1, on the reverse strand, counting down.
TTCTTTTGCCACCCTTTATTATATCTCCACATCCATTCATTCTTTGTAGTTGGCTCCCTGCTGAGTACCTCTCTACCAAAGCCCCCATTGTTATTAATTTTGCTCTACCCCATTTTTAGAGGGGCAGAATTCTGGACAATAGAATCATCTCATTTACCCTCACCTAGTATCCTGTTTAGTTTTCCCATTTGACTAAAGCATGCATGGACATGTAAATGAGGAAGAGCCTAGATACCACTTCCTTCCATGATACAAATGCTATATATTGATTTACTGATAATCTGTTGATTTATAAATAATTGCTGGAAGACATTTAAGATACATTGAATGAAGCTAGTTTTCAAGTATCTTTGAAGCTGAGTTGTGGTTATTCTTTTTAATGTCATAGTGCAACTCCTCTCAGATTCTAGTTTACATGAAAGGGCACTATACTGAATTTGAAGTGAGCATTTTATGCCTGATTTCCAATCTTTACTGTGTTCTCTAGAAGCCCATCATTTTTTGGTGCTTTGTTTGGTTGATGCTTGATCTTAAAGCCCTCTATTTCTCCAGTTTCACTGGCTTTTGATTTTCATTTTTGCATTATTGCCTTTGCTCGCTTGTGCTAATTATATTTGTATGGTGGCAATACAGCCTCAGAGGCATGAAGGCCTGAAGCAAGTCTTCCAGTTATTTTTATCTATATAATTCTATGGCATATGTGCTTTGCACTCACTGTCTTTCTATAAATGGTGAATTGTTTCAACAGTTCTTTTGCATTTTGCAGGTATATTATGACAAGTGAGGCAACAAAGGAGTGCACTCAACAGTATTTTAAAAAGAACAATTATTTTGGTTTGAAGGAAGAGAATGTAATATTTTTTGAGCAGCATACTCTCCCCTGTATGACATTTGAAGGGAAAATCATTCTGGACAATCTGGGAAAAGTTGCAAAGGCTCCTGATGGAAATGGGGGATTATACAAAGCCCTTAAGACTGAGAATATCATTGAGGATATGGAAAAGAGACAAATAGCATCAGTTCATGTGTATTGTGTTGATAATATTCTTGTTAAAATGGCTGATCCAGTTTTCATTGGATTCTGTTCAAAGAAGGGAGCAAAGTGTGGTGCAAAGGTAAAATAAAATCCTGGTAAATTGTTGTATTTTAATCCATTTAATTTTGATTTTAATTAATTTTAGTCAAATTTTAAAGTATGATTGTAATTCCAAAGTTCTAAAATTCTTTGTTCAGTTAATCATACATGAAAGTGGTGGTGTTATTTGACCTTAGATATTGAAACTTATATTTGGCATGCCATTCAGTCCTTTGTATTAATTTTGTTTTTACTTTTTAGGTTGTTGAGAAAGTTGATCCAAATGAAGCAGTTGGTGTTGTTTGTAAATGTGATGGGAAATATCAGGTACACCCTTAACCAGAATGTGTGTTATTTATGTTTTTAAAGTCATTATTAACATTGTATGATATATTAGTAATGATTGGATTGGAGGGCCCCTTGAAAATCAGCTTTAAGGCTGAAGGGTATACATCCTTAAATATCTGAAATGAGATTAATTGAAATGTTATTTAGCATAGCTTTATGAAAAAATGATTATATGGAAGCAGAGCTTAAGAGGCATATATCATGAAATGAAGTTAATTTTGTTTTTCTGGTAATAGGAGTGCCTCCTTGAGAGGTTTTCATTCTGATGTGTTGAAATTTTTTCTAATCATTTCAGAAGTTGTATTATATTTTACAACAAGGGCTCATTTAGATCATAGTTTTATGTGCACTCAGACATATGTATTGAGAAATGTTACAGATAAAGTTCCATAAAAACACACTGGAAAATTTACCACTGCATATAGGCCGCAGCTCAAAATTATGACATTTAAAGCTGCAAGAAAACACTTTTGATTTTTTCAACCTCATAAGTTGTGCATTGTTTGAAAGTAGCACACTTCACTTTTATTGAGAAAGGCTTGAAATTTCCCTGAGAAATTGTGCCCTTCACACATATGTTGCACCCAAAGTTGTAGAGGCTAAAATGAGCAAGGTAGTGTGGCCTTTATGCTGACTCTTTAGGTGGGTAACATTAGTTTGTTTATTACATATCTGAGGTTATGCACACTTATCTCTTGTCTATTTGTTTCCTGAAGGTTGTTGAGTATAGTGAAATATCATCTTCAACTGCTGAGAAAAGAAATCCAGATGGTCATTTGGTTTTCAATGCTGGGAATATCTGCAACCATTTTTTTACATTAGATTTTTTGAAGAGAGTTGTCAGGTGAGTTGCATAATTATGTTACAACTCCATATTATTAGGATGACATCATTTATGTTGACACATACTAAATTGCCATTGACGTTGTTCTGAATGCATAGTTTATTTCCATCTTCAGGTTTCCTATAAATGTATCAATAACTATAGTATTATCTATACAAAGTTGTATTTTTGAAGTCACCACATAGGTGGGGGTCATTCAATTAGTACGTATGCTCTAAAATGGCTAAAATTTGACCCCCCCTCCCCCCTCGTACACACATGTACGCTTGATACTCACCCCCCCCCTTTTGTGTACGTACTCTTGGTTGTTGACCCCCATCTCTAAAAAAAAGTTTCTAGGCATTTAAAACCACGGAGAAAGACTTTTCAAGCTTTCACGAGACATTAAAATGATCACTTCAAATGTATTTCATGAAAAATCTATAATACTGTTCAAACAAATGGCCACGTAGGGTATAATATGGCGCCACAATGGCCTGGTAGGTTGACGGAACCCGAGAGGGCTAGGTAGTAGGGGCTTTCAAATATACATAACTCATCGCATGTTTCCTATCTGGCATGCTAGATAACGGTGAAAAACTGGGTGTTCAGCCTTGTAAATGCCACTAGTAAATGCCGCTATTATAATGGGAAAAATATCACTAGGTTTCAGTTTATTCAAAATTCCTAGGGGCCACATTGTCGGATTCGGCCTGCAGGTCGTATGTTTGACACCCCTGTACTAGAAGTAATTTCAACTGAATACGTACTTCATTAATTAATTGTTTGTCAAGGGTCCTTTGCAAATGGAAATATTGCAGAATGTATTCAAAAAGCTGATAATTGTTTGCTTTGCGTACGTACTTCATGTGTCAACCCCCCTCCCCCCTTGTACGCATTTGTACGCATTTGCTTGACCCCCCTCCCCCCTTCATGTGTACGTACTAAATGAATGACCCTGTGCAGAACTAGTAGGAGCTGTGGGGGCATTCAGTACCCCCAAATTATTAAGCATGAGATTTTTTCAAGCATATTTCGGCTGCTCTTTCACTGTTTTGGGAAATTATGGAGAATGTATGTGATGTCACTGTTTCATTGAGCACTGCTTTTTGTGCCAGAATGTTATGAAGTGTATGGAAAGTAGACAGAATTAAGTGTTTCATAGGTATAGCTACATGTATTTTGGCTCAGTTTTTGTTTTTTCAGACTCAACATGTCCTTTCTTTTAGCTGGCTGCACCTTTTTGTTGGGAATCTATGCTTCACACCCTTCCAATAGAAACAATCAAGTTTTACCCCAGCGCAAATCCCCAGCACTCACATGACTTGATATATCCTTATCTGCTAGTTTTGCTAGTGTCATGTCATTACCAATAGATACTTTTATGTTTATTTACTTAAAGCTATTGAATACTTATTTCATTCCAACAACGTTAGGCTAAAATATATTTGCCCAATAGCTAAGTAAATCATAGATAGATGTTATGGGTCATATGTTGTGGATGTTGTAAATCATAGATAAATGCTTTAAACTGCAACTGATGACTTCCTGATTTTACTTAGACAATATCTAGATTATTGTAATTGTTGTCTGATTCACTTGAACTTTCTTATTTGCCTTATAAAATTTGATTTAGCCAATTTAGTGTTACCAGGTTAATTAGGTGAATGCTTTGGTGACTGATTAGATTAGAGTTTGTAGAGAGAGTCAAAAACTTTATTTAAACAAAATATTTACCATTTGAAGATTTGAATTTCTACAGGGATCATGATGATGAACTACCACACCATGTTGCGAAAAAGAAGATCCCATATTTGGACAGCTCTGGTAAAAGGTAGGGAGAAATCAAGCCAAATAGTGAACCACTGAAGTTTTCTGCAAATTTTTTGAAATAGCATTGATTGTTTTTAAGAACTCAAGGGGGATACTCGTCAAATTAGCCCAATCTGTTGCAAATCTGCTTAGCATTCTGATTTGCTAGACTCTTTGACCATATTGCTGATGGTTTGCTTTTCAGTTTTTGCTTCTTTACCTATACATCATCTGCATTTTCAAGGACAGGAGGCTTTTCGAACTTAGAAGTTTCCTCACAGTGCTTATATGTTCATCTCCATTTTGAAATGTTTGCCATAGTGTTCGAGAAGTCAAGTACCATTCCTTTAATATAAACTATTATGTATCTTATTAGAATCGTAGCGCAATGCAAACAAAATTCGAACAAAGCTCAGTACAGACATGAATTAGCTGGCTTGACGAAAGGAATGCAACTTAAAGCTCCATTTGGCAATAGCCTCATATCTGTAGGAACTATATAATTAAAAGAAATGCTAAGATTGAGTAAGTAGATTGCTAGCTAGAGAATTTATGCTGGAGATTTGATATCCACATTCTGTGTGTTGCAGGATAAAACCTGAAAAACCGAACGGGATAAAAATGGAGAAGTTTGTTTTCGATGTGTTTCAGTATGCAGAGTAAGTAGTCCTTCCAAACTTCGAATCAATATTTGTCTCCACCTTGGGTGGACTTCATGTATTGGAATGCATTGTGGGAACCTTTCTAATTCTCTTTAAGTAGTTGGGATGAGATCTATTTGCTATCATTCTTTACACAAGTTGTTCTGTCTTCCGTTTCTTTTGGAGTGAGTTCAATTCTTAGTTATAAATTATCTTCCCTATCTGTCACAAAAATTCAGTCTATCATTTTAATGGGTAGCCTCATATTGCTCATACCTTTCCGCCTAAATTATGATTGTATAGTTTTATCGTCCACTCGGTTGTATTACTTCCATGCGTATCCTAAATTCTAGTTTATCCAAATCCGAATCACTTAAGCCCTATGTAGAAACATTGTGCAATGAAGTAAGCCATAAATTTCATGCCTTATCATGTATATCGACTTTCCTGATCTCAATCAAGTATTACCCTCGAGTCTGGATGTTCTGTGATAGAAAGATAAATAATAAGATCAGTCACATCCGTGAGAAAGCCATAGCAGCTGCATTTAAAGATACGACGTGAGACTTTGAAACTTTGTTGCATAATAACAAAACAATATCTGCCAATATGAATACCCTGTAGTTACTAATGATTGAGGATTGTAAATCCAAATAAAATCTCAACCCAAGTTATATGAAAGAAATTTTTATCGAGAACAGCACTACTTATCAACTTAGGAATGAATATTCATTGCTGCTCCCCAAGGGTTAGGACTAGTCTTTCTGGATTACAAAGTATCTCCTACTTAGGGACCAGACTCTGGCAGGAATTATCAAATGAGGTGATAGATGCAAAAAATCTTTCAATCTTTAAGAAAATGTTAAAGGTTAGAAGAGTCAAGATTGTGACTGTAGGTTATGTAGAGATTACTTGTTAAAAATGAGCTTTCTAGATACTCCATAAAGTTTTGCTGTTTTTGCACTTTTGCTTTTTCTAACCTGCAGGGATTTTGTATACCATATCAATTTGATATACTTTCGATCAATTTTTTATTGATCATTTCGTTCGATTTTAGTTAGATATATAACATTTATGAGATTCAGTAGAAGCCTTTTCTCATTCACCATGCGAGGAAATGTAACTCAGGCACTATAGCTGATATAGAACAACGTTTGTATTTGATTCATTTGTTAATTCATTTTGTTGTGTATTTTGCATTTGTTATATTTGTTGCTTTTGTGTACATGTATTTATTACATATTTTATATATATGTTTTTATTTCTGTAGTGACTTTGCAGTGTTGGAGGTTGAGCGAGAGGATGAATTCTCCCCACTGAAGAATGCACCTGGTTCTGGATCAAATTGCCCTGAAACCGCGCGACAAGATCTGATCAACTGCCACTTTCGTGCCATTGTTAAAGCCGGAGGGAAGTTTGTTAATGCAGATGGCTCAGTAGTGGATCATCAGGGAAAGTGAGTCAACTGTCACTTTTGTATGCCTATGTATCTCTTTTATGTCTAGTAATTAAGCTATTGCACTATCCATCTCTTTGTAATTCTGTTACCATCATTAAAGCTGTCATTACCTATAGTATAAAATTGCCAATTGAAAAAGAAGACAGCGTGGAACTGGCTTTACGGGTTGCTTTATGCTATGATATTGCAATTGAGAACAGAAGCTTCAGTCCTTGCTGCAAAGTGAGAACAAAAATATACATTAGAGTCACGGGTGCAAAATGACGTCGATCACAAATAGAAGGAATGAAGTGAATGTCCCTTAAAACCTCTTTATTTAAATCTGGTATTCCAAGTCTGTCATGAAAGCAAAATATATCATGTTACTTCAGGGATTTCAGAATTTTGGAAAACCTGGATTAGGGAGGGAATTAAATCTGAAATCAGGGATAACCTGGGAAAGTCGAGCAAGTTTTCTTGTTACCTTAGGAATAATTTAAGAAATAATCTATTCTTATTGTCTGTCTTTTTTTAACGTAGTTTTGTTGTTTCAATTTGCACAAGTAGGGTTTGTTGTATGCATACTTAGGTAGTGGCTTTTCTTTTGGTTCCATTTTTTCACTCTACAGCAGCTTTTCAGAGATTTCTCACATTCTTAGTTTTTGCTCCTTCATTGTCGGTGCATATGCCAAATCATTTCCTTAGCCCGTCGAAAACTGCTAGGAAAAACGTGAAAAATTCAGTTGAGTTTTTGAGATTTGATCCGGAAAACCTGGAGATTGGGGGGATATTTTTTGAACTAGGTCCTGAGAACCTTGTAAGCTTATATGTGATAGTAGTATTGGAAAAGATTTGTACTTTGATTTCTGGTCAATAATGCAGTAATATGTTTTACAGTGATTTGTGTTATGCGTTTCAATATCAAGTCGTGAGGCCTCCCTGCCATATAGGTTCAAGCTGTAATGGCTGCCTTTAACATGGAAGAATTGATAAACACTGCGGCTCTCGAACGTCTTTCAAAAAGTGTCTGGTTATTACCAGTTGATCTACTTTTGCTGGCTTGTTGTGAATCATAGAAATTTTATTTTTGAGACAAAATTTTCCTGGTTTTTTATTGTGCAATTGCGAATACTGATAAGCGTCACGTTTTATGTCGACGGCTTGTTTGGGATAAATCTTAAGCCAAGTAACTACAGTACATGGAATTAGTCTATATCCTTCTGTTGTGCCTTACTCTTGACATATAATGGAGCTTAGCTTGCCACTGTCTGTGAGCTTTGTATTGTAAGCTCACAAAAGTTGAATTGCCTTTCAGAAAGTGTCGAGGTTAATCTTGGTATTTTCATTGCCAAAAATGGTTTCCTCGAAGATCAATTTGCAGTTTTATGTTCCTTCCTAGTTCGCATCCTTTTCCTCTAAATGCTATATTTTCTAACCTATTATTTTGGATGGAAAAGGAAATTTTATGTTCTATAGGGGAATAAATCAACCTACCAGGTGGTTGCCACAAAATATCAGTGGCAAGATATTTGGTTTTCAAGGAACCTCTTTACATAAAATAGTTGTTACTTTAGTAGTGTACTAATTCAAGCACGTCTATAAGCAGACATATGATTGCAGACTACATTCTTACCTTCAATCTTTTTCACGTTGCATCGTTTGACTGTTTGTTTTTGCCAACAGAAACTCCACTATTGTTTGTGAAGTATCGCCCCTTGTCTCCTATGCTGGAGAGGTTAGTTTTATGCATTAGTCAATATCCTAAATTGTGCGATAATGATATACTCATATATCCTTGTCTCTATCATTAAAGGATGTATCTATTAACTATCTTTGCTCACGAATAGCATCATTGATATCTCCCATGTAGAAACTACCAGATTTGTTTCATATGCGTATGTTTGCTGTGATTAACTTTTATTCTTCTCATCAAGGGCCTAAGAGAACTAGTTGAGGGAAAGGTCTATCCGGCGGATGAAGAATTGTATCTGCATACCTCAGAAGTAAATGGAAATGCCTTGGTAGAAGAGCCGGTCAAAAAGAAGCAGAAAGAAGACTGATTTTAATCTCATGGAATAAATTGGGTAAATTCTGAAATCAATTGGTTTTAACTTTTGAGAATTTGTTTGTAATGTTTGATATTAACTGTACTTTCAAAGATATGGGTAATGCTGATGATGTTAAATTTTGTATTCTTTAAGAACTTTCATTTGAGCAAGTTCCTTATTTTGCTATGTTAACACATACTTAGAGTACTGGAAGTTGAAGTTAGTTCCTGCAGAAAATTTGTCAAATTCGCAAATAACATCAGACTATTAAAGTATCTTTGCAGTTCAAGAATGCGCCGCTTCTGAGTTTCATCCATCTTGGTATCTCTCCTGTCTTGCTTCCGGCTCAGTGTTTCTCACTCTTCTGTCGTCTAGTCTAGAATTTGACTTCAGGTCTTCTACCTTTGTTTCAAGTCTATTGAAGGTTTCTGTAAATGTTTTATTTCTTCTTTTTAATGTCATATTATTTACCGTAGTTGCATAGTCAGGAGAATGTGCTCTTACTATAAAGAGAAAAGCGTTGTTACTGCAGGGCTTGCTTTTTCAGTGTAGTAAGTCCTATATGTAGGATTCGCAAGAGTTTTGATATCATGAAGTTTCCTATCGTCTCTACATCTTTGTGCCCATATACCGAAGCCTATATTTCTCACAGTTACCCTTATTTTTGTATATTCTGGCCATGAACCTTTGTGACGGTAATTTTTAGGTATTTGTTGTTAGCCTTAGAAGAATACCAGAATCGTCTCATTTTTCTCTATTTGTTCCATGCGTATTTTTCTGTTGACCTTCTGGCAATATGTTTTGGCAAAAGGATGCTATTTTTTCCAAGTCACATATGCATTGTTGATAGTTCGACGACCGTGCAAATCCTATCTATAGAGTAACTTCATGTCTCGTCCTCCTGCTCCTAAAGTGGTCTGTATAGGTAGTAAAACTTTGAAATGAATTTATGATAGTGCCACATAGTTTTGTTATTGCTGTTTAAGTTTCACTGTCTTTTGCATGCAAAAGTTACAGACTGACAACAGGAAGGAATCTATATATATATATATATATATATATATATATATATATATATATATATATATCTTATTATCTTTTTTGCTATAAATTTTGTACCACTCAAGCTTTGCTTACAGCATAATCATATTAGTATTCAACAAGTGTTGCAGATAGTTTCCGATAGTCTTATGTTATAGCGACCCTCTCCAAGCGTTGATATTTGTAAGCTAATGAAATAGTCCTACTTCATGTGTTGTTACTGAGATAAAGGTATCAAGTAAATCTACTTTATCAAGTTTCTTGTGCACTAGATCAGTAATCAGTGATCCAAATGCATTGATAATCTTTTCAACCCCCTTCAGGAGATATCGTCTAATCTCCTCCCCAGTTGCCTTTTCTTCGATTAATATGTACCACTCTCCATCTGCCTTTTCATTCTCCCGAGGCTTGAGCCAAAGATTGAAATCCTTGTCGTTAATACCACATGGATCTAAGAATGTACTGTCTTTAATAACGATTGCGTCTTGCCCTTCTCCCAGATCTATTACAACTAACTGGTTATCCCTTGAATACTGATTGGTCTTGCACTCCAGGACACACACATCGTCATTATTCGACCCGTTCACCATGGTCCGCCCTTTTGTCACCATACTCAACCCCTTATAATATTCTGGGGCCAGGAAATTGGCTTTTATATCTCGGATTAAGGAGTTGTCATTGGCATCTACTACTTTTATAACTGGAATATTTCGTGATATTATATGAATGTGGACTACCGGTTTAGCTTGGCCATCCTGCTTTCTCTTTTTGTATATTTTAAACATATTACCAGCGAACACCAACTCATTTCGCTTTATACTATTTGATGTACGTATCACGATTGTGGGCGTTTTCTTACTATTATCAATCACTCTGAATTTCGACGCAGCTGCCTGGTCGACGTCAACTTCATAAAAGTTTGCACCCGAATGCTGTACAACGGTGAAGTCATTACCATTTGGGTTACCATCGGAATATCCGGAAAGGATAACGTAATCGTGGAATGGGGAACCTATCAAGACATGAACAAACTTGATCGTACCAACTGCGTGGAGTTTTGCGTTAATTCCATGAAAATAGCTGAGCTTGCTGTCTTTCCTATCGAAAAATATTCCCTTGATGTCCTTTCGTTTGTTGCTCATACCTTCGAAAGATAGTGTATTCAAGCCGGCCCCAAGATCAATATCTAGAATGTTACCTGAGCTTTCATTCATGAATTGTCCAAACATACCATTTATCATCAATACATCGTCTCCCTTGCCCATGAATACCTCGATCCGCTCCCCTTGGTCGAGGTTGCTCATATCTGCCAGTAATAAATGGTCATTAGGGTGAAACCAGGGCTTTTGTAAGCACGTGTTTATTCTAAGCCCGTTTAACCTGTAGTCAGATGTATGTACACCATCCGTTGATACAAGAATAGTGCTTCCTTTGTACGGATACCCTGTGGCAAAGATACCGTAGAAGTCGAAGCCTATAATGCTAGTTTCCTTGTCTCCTTTTGGCTGCTGAGCTTTCGTTATTCTTCTCGCCTGGCCAGCTACTAGAAATAGATCAGAGCTATCCTCTTTTCTGTATAACGGGGCGTTGCCTGGACCTCCATTCTCAAATGCTCCAAACTGCAGAGGTCCTCTATCGTTTCCATAGAGAATTCCCCATTTGGGAAGAACCCCTTTGTTTACAATGTATATATCGTTTAAACTGATATCTTGGTCAGCTACATGTGACATAATTCTGTGCAATTGTCTTTTTGACCTCTCTCCAAGATTTGCTATTACTGAATAGCTCTCGTATCGAGGTTTGGGCGTTATAGTCTCCTTCTGCATTTCCCTATTTTCGTGAATTTTCATGAGTGTTACCGCAATGTTCAAAATACCCCCTACTATAAGTCCGTTTCCATTAAGTATTTGTATTTCACTAGAAACAGCAGATACAAAATTATCCAAACCAACAACACCCGCGCAAATCCCGAGACAACTGGCGACAATTTTCTCCTCCTTGTGCTCGTCTAAACCTTCTTGCAGTAGCTTCAGGTCAACCCGTAGCGATATGACATCAAAAGCAAATTCCATTATGTGTACCAAATTCTGCCTTCTAGTCCAAGTGTTGAATTTTTTCAAATGTTTTATAGCTGCGGATTTATCTGATAACTTGTATAGCTCGTCGTTGAACGCTTTGTTAACAAAGAACATCGCCCTGTCAGCCTTTTTCAGTACGTCTCGCTTTGTTCTGTTTCCCGATTCCTTGAACATAGCAGTGTATAGTGCGTAATTATAATTTGCTATTGCCTCTTGGGTTTTTTCGAAGTCCTTGCTCGTGCTTATAAAGTCTATGGCATCTTTGCCTATCATGTGAAGAAACCGATCCTGTTGTATGAAGTTTGTCATTGTTGCTATTGCATTGTAAAGGCCCTGTTGTCCCTCATCGTCTTTACCGTTGACTACTTTTGAAAGTGCGGAAATTATCGATGATTTTCCCGACAATGGCCCGCCACTTTCGGGTGAAACTCCTTTTGCTGCGTAGCCGATGGCTTTGACACTTATCGCTCGATCGGGCCTGGAAGCCTCTATCATAACAGCGAATACAGAAACAACCAGTAAGCAGTTACAGCCCATTACCATTAAGATCATGTTGGTAACTATCCGCTTTGTGATAAATTTCATAGAAATAGACTATATGAAAAATTCCATCAAATTATTTTCAACTGTATCTTTAGCATGTGCCTATCACTCAAACCAACTCAACTTCTTAGTTCATGCAAATAGCTGTATGTTCGCTGAAATTTATTGAACTTGAGAGCGGATTTCTTCCTATAACACCAATGTGGCAGGTGCTTTACACGTACTGGGAAATGTTTGTGAGCAACGAGTGATCGCCAATTCAATGAAACTAGATGGTTATGCCTAATATTTGGCGTAACGCACCAAGCGGAATACCAATTATGAAGTCTATACCTATACATGGGTTTGATACGGTGCAGGCAGAAGCTCCAGAATAGATGATAAAAGTCATAAAATTTCAGCAACAATACTTTTTAAAGGAAGAGAGTTGAAAAGTAACGTCGGCTCATTCACGTGAATAAATTGCAACAAATTATCTACCAAATGGTAATTTAATTCTAAATTGACAGTAATGAAGAAAATTTTCAATTGAGAAAATACTCAAAGAGATATGTGCCTCTATTATTGGGAATGTGTAGTAAGATGATGAAATCAAATCTGATTATGACCCATAAGAAAAGGGTGTGAAGAAGTACCTACAGTAGTTCGTTTAGGCTCACGGATTATTGCCCTGTTATCTTTGACATCATTTTACTGCCGGAAGCAAATGATAAATATCTTCAACTGGAGTTATCGGCCGGCATAGCTATTCCTCTAAAGCAAGTCAAAAGTTAATATTGTTCCTGTTATAGCAAAGATGCACCTTTTTTGTAAGGAAACTATCACACGGCCTAGTTCTTAAAATTCCCTATTTTGAGCTTCTTTTTGCCACAATGTAGTACTAAAAGTTCGTTAGTAGCTCCTTTATTTTAGCAGTACACCGAGTACAATGTAGAGAGTATAGGTATTGAGTGTTATGTGCAAATTGTAAGTTTGAATGCAAACCCATCTACGAAACACTGCCACATGGATAACTCGATGTTCATCAGAATTTTACTGCTTGCCTCCAAATTTTCTGTTGTCTGCAGTGAAAAATATTCTAACTTGAAAACTCCATTAGGGATTTTGTCCTTAATAGTACGAGATCCTTAAATTCTCTAGCTTTCTACAGGCAGGTTCTCTAAAAATGGTTCCTTACAGAAAACCCTGTTTTGCCCAGGAAGTTGTTGATCAGAAGCAATTATGTCGTTATTTAATAAGAACAACAAAATGTGTGTTTCTCCACACGTGACCTTGCTATCCACAGTCATTGCAAAAAAGTTTCTAGGACATTTTTGACACAAAAAGGAACTACTAGTGAATAAACTTATATTCTTTCATCAGTTGCTAACGAAACAAACAGCAACAACCACTGCTATGGACAACTACAACAACAATTGACCAAAATGGCTGCTGTGAACCGCATTTCTTGATTGCATTTTGTCAAGAAATCCATGCTTTATTCAGTAGTTGGTGAGTGTTATTTGTTTCATTTGTAGCTTTAACAGGGTTGCGAGAGTGCACAGAACATTAATTTGTTTACATGAACTTAAACCTTAAAGAACCCGTAGAGTAGTAGCACAAGCTCTTGATAAACCCTGCAGGCCTAAGTTCGAGCACAAGACCAGAATTTGTAAGGCATATTTTCGACGATGAAGTTACGATGACCGATGTTCACTGATTTAGATGCTGTTTAATTATAGCCTTCATGTGTAAAGCATAGATTTCACTGGTATATGATCGCGATCGGTGTTTTCTAGGCTTGTTGTTATGATCGCACGAATCATATTTTTGGACAATTCAACTCAATCTTGTATATTTCACTTTCATATTTTGCTGAAATCTTTGAATTTTTTCAAAGATTTCACAGACAGGTGCTTGGGCTTGTAAAAGGCATTATAGCAGCTCCAGCGATGAACTAGTAACAGTCTTTCACTTCGAGATGCACTGCATTTTATGCCCAAAAAACGACATTTTTCAGACTTGTTTTTTATGTTGCAGAATAAGATTGTAAAACAAGTTCATTACTGTAATTGTGATAGCATGATAAATTTTGATATGAAATCAAATGGAGCTCTTATACCACACTCGGCCACACCTTTCTGCATCTTGTCATACCCATTTCAGGGTGTGCATCACCATTTGGGGTTAAAAATCTGGAGTCTACATTTGCCAAAGTCTGCAGTAAGTATAAAATGCGTGTAGCTGCAGACCTACCAAGTTACATGCAAAATAAGGCAGGACAAAAGAACCAGACCCTTTTAAAGATTACACCTTTCAGATGTGCCAACATTGTAAGAGCTGAAAACTTAAGATTTTATCTTTTGTTCTCAAAAAAGCTGAAGATTTGAATAAAAAGTGCAAGACCATATATGACTTGAAAAATGAAAGCTACTTTTTTCAAGTTGTGAACTGTATAGATTTTGTTGGATTTCTCTTTCCTAAACTACAATCGTCATTCACCAATATCTGAAAGCCCCTTCATTCTTCCTGAAGTTATTTTGAAATAACCGAGACAGCGCTCAGTGATCACACTCAACTCTCAATGAAAAACAATTTAGAAAGTTTCAAGGGGCAGTTTCTCAAAAGGTTGACCCCCCCCGCCCCGCTCTGTGAAAAATGTTATAGAAATTATAAGAAACTATTGAAAAAATTATAAGAAACTTAGAAACATAGCACAATCTCTAATACAATACAGGTAAACTGAACTGACTGAACTGAACAAACAGTTTGTTATTGTTTTCCATTGCTATTTGAAACTAGAGAACCAATAAAATGTAGGGGAATTTGAAGGTGAGTTCGGCAACATGTTTCTTGTTACCATGCGCAACAATTACCCTCCCATCATTCCAGTGTCGGGTAATTGTTGAGGTAGCGCACTTGCAGCAAAGGACTAGGACTATGCCAATATCCATTCTGTGGGCCGAAGGTAATTCAATACAGCATGATTTGAACACTTGAACAGATTAATAAACAACGACACCACAACAGAGCAACAAAGTTGATGAGTTGTTTCAAAAAGATTATATTTTGGGAAAATGACATGGTATAATCTAACGTCACAGCATCAGTTGAAGAGCGACATTGGCAAATAGCATATCAAATGAAAGTGAAAGAATGCCTTTAAAGATATTAATCTGAATTTCTGGATAAATCCTTCCCGGGTAGTCAGAAAATGGCTGCGCAACAATTACCCGCACTTCTGTTATGCGCAACAGTTACCCATGCTGACTATATATATAGAGTTTGAAGTTCCAAAAAATATACTGCAGTTGCTGTTAGCAAGTTAAGAATATGGGAAATTTGTCTCAAGTTAACTGAATGTGGGATTGTGGGACAAAGGGTAGAATACAGGAGTTTTGGTAAATTTGGGAAACTCGATACATGTCTGAAACTGTTATGTATTTAGTGTCTCTGTAAGGTGCCACCATGGTCAGCCCTTATGCCTGAACTTTGAAAATCAGGATTACTAAATTGGCTTAAGTTGACTTTCCATAGCATAGTTTGAGGTGAAAAAATTTAAAAGCAATCAGTAGCAATTCACTTTACATCACAAAGGGTCTACATATGTAACTAAAATATCTTATATGTAAAATGGCACTACAATCATGTGAAAAATTGATTTGGGTTACCTTATATATATGGCCCATATTACATATGCAGGACCATATATACTATTTATAGAATATTTCTATTTTATCTTACCTCAATATTGTTACAAAACAATCAAAATTAAGACCCCAGAGGGCTAATTGGGTGATTTGTAAACAGTATTAATGCTAATTAAATGATTTTTGATCCCCAATTTTTCTACCCTTATAAGCTTTTGTTTCACCCCCCCCCCCCGTTCTAACTAAGGATGACTCAAGTATGAGTCAAAATGTTTAAATATGGTATTGTCATAATCAAATTTGTAATAGCTGAACTTGTCACCAGATTTCCCAATTCTAGAATGTGTTGAATTAAATCTCATTGATAAAATGATTTCACCTTTTGTCATTTTCTGGCCTTAGCATTTACAGTATTCAGTGCTCTTCATGAAAAATTGTCACAAGTTTTTGCTTCGTAGGCATCCCCCAGAAATGTAATTTGGTAACATGTCGACATTTGTAGAACATTGTTCTTGGCAAAACATAGTTATGCTGATATGCATGATTAGCGGTTCACACCTACTTTACACCTAACTGTTAATACGTTTGATCTTGAGCACATTGCAGAGAAACAGGTTTACAAATGTGAACCTACTTCCTTGAGTCTCTGCTCGGAAGACTTTCAATGATAAGTGCATTTACAGTTATTGATGTTTGGCCATGTTCTCTGTCTAATATAGAGTGCCCAGTAATAATTGTTTGGGGCTAAATCAGGATTTTGCAAGGGTGGTCTATCACCCATGTAGATAGGTTTAGGAGGGCATTTGCGAGGCTGAGGGTGATCGCCCAGGTAAAATGAAAAATCCCGAGGACTTGTATGAGGCATATTTGTCCAGGCTGTATATGTAATATAGGTGGTATATCAGGCCTTACTGATTAAGGTCTATGATAGTGTATGCATGCCTAGGCACACCCTTCAATGGGGTGATGTGCAAGTGTCTTCATACCCCTTATTCTTGATAATTTTACCAGGTTGCATGCCTTGATGTTAAATGGCAGACATAAATTGCATGAATTGATGCAAAGTTTTGCCACAAGCTGCACAGTTGGTCATGCACCTGCTAGAATCCTTATGGAGAGGCCTGGTAATATATGAGGTGTGGGCCATATATGTCAGGGCTTTTTGTGTAATGTGGACTGCCTGTATTTGTAAGGTAGTGCTGCCTCCTCTACTTGAAAAAGCTTGAATGACTGGCTCTTCCATGTGTATCTCCTTGTAGATAGTTGTGTCTGTAGTTTCTTGAATATGAATGAATATTCACAAAGTTATGTGGACATGATGCAGAAAATGGAAACAAATATATGAAAAACACACAACATGTTTGAAGGTTGGGATTTTTGATTTTTGGCACTTTGCGATCTTAATAACAGCTCCATGTTGCACATTGATAGTGGTCAGACGCCTTGTACACTACCGTTCAAAAAGTGTTGGGACGATTTGAAGTTTCAAAGGACGTTTACGTTGAAAGGTTTGAAAAACATGCATTTGATCCTCTCTTATCAAATAAGACAACCGATTATTACCATGAAATTTTAATAAGGCATTGTTTCTGTTTCAAAGCTTTTCAGTTGCGCCACAGTGTTCGAAAAAGATTAACCGAAAAATTTTTCAAGGCCAAAAACATGAACATGGCATTTATCAAACGTCATGAAATATCATACGAGTAGCGTTTGGAAATTGTTGTTTACAGAACTAATGGTAAAAGCTATGACGAAATTGCAACAATTATGGGCTGCTCAAAGAATGCAGCTTTTGCTCTATGGAAAAAGTTATTCATATTTAGAACCGTAAAAAATCTGCCAAGGGTTGGTAGACCAATGAAGATTAAGATAGCAAGACATGAAAGATCTCTATTGAGAGTACTGGGATGTAGTAGGTTTGAACCTTTACAAAACATTGTGTTGGCATGCAAAAAAGGCTAACTTTTGAAACATTAGCAAAAACACAGCAAGAAAAATCATTAAAAAATATAGTTTTTAAAGCTGCATAAGAAAAAATCTTCATTGATAACAAAAATTAATCACAACAACTTAATGTTGCCACATAGAAGCAAAGTCGATGCGATCATTCTTTTATCAAATCATCCCAACACTTTTTGAACGGTAGTGTATAACCAGTAGAAACTAGTGAATACAAGGCTGGAGCAACATAGGTCTAAATTTTAAGAAACTGGATGGCTATATTACTCCAACTCTAAATTACTGAACAGTTGCATATTTTTCAGAGACTGAATTTTTTTGAGTACATAATTTCCATGTACTGTTTTCCCCTAAATTCACAAAGGGCAAGTAATGAGATTTCTTTTGTGAGGTGTAGTTTTGCTACAAATTCCATACATAGCAAGTAAATTAACTCTACTATGCTTGAACAGTCTTAAACTTGTCTGCTTGAATATAGAATACCCTATGTGACATGAATATTAATTAAACCCTTGCATTTCTCCAATAAACTGTATTTCCATAAATGTAGGGGCATCTTTAGTATGTTTTCACCAGACCCCATGATTGTCAATGTGGAGAGTATGACTGATTGCAGGGAATAAGATAATTTTCTTTGATGGCATCATGTTTCTGACAAGCCGAAGAGAGCTCATTGAAAGATAGTGTTTGTATGGATAAGTCATTAAATGTTACCCACTGTTTGGGCATTACAACCTGATAATCTTTGGTAAATAATGTTGAATTATTGTTCTTATTACATGCAATATATGTAAAGTGCAAAAATGTATCTCTTCATTGTGTCAAGGTTTAGTAAAAACTTGATACATTATTTCAAAGAACATTTATTTCAAGCAAGGTAAAAGACTTTGTATCCTTGCAGAATCATATGTCATTTAATAAGCCCCTGTGTGCTTTTAATTGTTCTTATTTTTTGCAAGTGGATTTATTCAAAGGGAGCTTATGAACTTGTCTGACACATGCCACAGAAGAACCCATTTTTCAAGCCCTTTCATCATATTGTAGAAAGAACAGTTGAAATTTACATATCAGTCTATAAAATTGTGTTCATTATGTGTGAAGACCAGTTAATCGATGGGGGAAAATTCTAATTCGCCTATAATGTAAATCGCCTAACGAAGGGTAGGGTGCTTGGTTGGATTGTCCAAGGCTTTACTGAACGTTTTTATGTACAGTTTTTTTCGTTGAAAATGCTATATTATTGCAAGTGTCTCTCATAGCAGAGACACAATGACTTCGAGTCTTTTCCTGCTGTGAGAGGCACAGATAAATGTATCTGTATGTTAGTTGTAGTTGTGTTTTTCTTTTCAAATCTATAAAAAAAATGTAAATGCCCTCCTTCAAATTGTTGTTTATGGTCTAAGATAGATAAAGAGAAATACAGTGCATTTATTGACCATGCTAATTTTGAGGCAGCTAGAAATGAAATATAGTAATTGCTATCACAGTTTTGAATACATAAATTATACAAGTATCAATATGCCAAACTTAAAGTCTATATCTTATACCAGTCACATATAAATGATGTTTAGTTTTTTATGAAAATCCATAATGGCCACTACCTGGAGAAAAATGAGCATATAGGCCTGAACTATAAAAAGGCCATAACTGTGGAAGGAGAACTGGTTTGAGGTTGAAATTTTGTATGTACCTTAGCCTTACTCATATGTGTCAGTGATGTAAGTTTAAAGAAAGTCCGATGTGTAGAGTGTGAATGCTGTCCTTCTTTTAACTTAGATGACCCCCACTCAAATTGCCAATAAAGTTAATTGTGTCTCCAGCACTTTGAAAAACCTTTGCTACCATCTTTATGTCAATTGGCACACCATTTTTTCTTTGAGTTGAGAAATTATCAAGAAACTTTTAGCCCTGCCCTCTTACTAGGTTTTTCATTTCAAAATTTTCTGTTTATTTACACAAATGGCTCAGTCTTTTGGGAACATCTCTTTCTACTAACTATGGCATAATCTTAGTTACTTAGAAGTAACTGGACACATTGTAGTACATTGAAAGAGCTGCTCACCTTACTGTTCTTTTGGTTTTACATACAATGTTGCTCTTCACTTGTCTAGTGTTTTGTGTTTAGTAGTGTAAGATTCGTAAATCCTTTGGCCTTCTAAATGTAGGCTCCTTGAAAAGTTTTTCTTTATAACACTGCATGTATATCATTTTGCTAAGTGTAAGGGAGAACATTAGACATGGCTGGTGTGCTAGCATTCTTCTACCTTATCATTTCATTTGAAAATTCATATGAAATGCACTTTGTTCATAAATGAGCTGTTGTAGAAGACTTGGAGAGAATTTTTAGATTCACTATGAATTGTATTCCATCTAACTTACTCAGATCAGTGGCTTCACCCCTGGGTAAACCTAACTGGACAGGTCCTTATTCTAATTCTAATTAATTTCTAGTTCTTTGAGTTATGTTGAATGTGTATTTATGTCCATGTCTGAAGGTTACCTGGAAAGTTAATAAAAATTAGTATCAGAAGATATCTGATTGGTTAAAATTGAACTGGACTTTTAGTGAATCTTTATAAGTAATAGTAAACTTCCAATGTAAAGTGTAAATATGAGGATGTGTATATAAAATTTAGATAAGTTCAAAAGATATTTTTTCAAAAGGGGTGTTGTCCATGCTCTAAGTTTCTGAAAGGGATGACCGTAAAACATTTTTAGAATAGGGCCCACCTCAGTTTACTATGCCTGACAACACCACTGATGTAAATGGTTCTTATAAATGCCTTGTTTTCAAGAAATGCTAGGGCCTATGTCATTGGCAGCAGATTAGTGGCTGAGAGGGACTATAGCCCTCTACTTTTCTCCAAGAAGAAGCTCTTTATTATAGCCTTTTAAGAACCCCAGAATTACAACTCATGAAGCTTATGATCAAGTACAAACTTTTGAATGCCATGGAGTAAAATTATTGAAAAAGTGAAATGTAATGTCCAGTACTTCATGACTCTGGATCAACCATTTGATTACAGAATATCCCATCATATAAAGAAAGTAGGTAAATCAAAATATTATCAGACCAACATTCTCAGATGTTTCTCCATAAAGAAGCAGTTGAGCCAACCAATACTCCATTTTACTCTAATTTTGAAGACTCTATTGCCAGAGGTTGCAAGCGGAAACAGCCCTTATCACGATCTCATGCTTTAGATCCTAATCAAGCTGCATTTGCAAACAAATGATCCCACATTGCATTTTTATCTCAATAGGCGAGTTTGGGATTTTTATAGCGTGTAGGGTTTACCCTTTAATATGCTTACCTCTTTCCAATCATCAATTGAAAGACTGGTCTGAGTATTTGATTTGAGGATGCCCTTTCTCAGTCATTTTTACTTTACAATGTTAGTTAAGGGGGCTTTTTTGGGGAGGACCAATACTAAGTGCATGCTGAAGATAGGAATTGATCTTTAAAATTTATTGACTAGAAGTAGCATTCACTTATATGTCAAAGGTTTCATCAAAAAATTATGCACTAAATTTTATAGTGTGCTATTTTGCCATGCATTTCAGGCAGGATACAATACTTCCAATATTATTTAGATTTGGGCTTTACTAAGGATATCATGCCATGTGTATTCCATCATGGAATATAACTGTATGCTTTTCTTGAATAAAGTTTTGATGGATACTCTCTGCCTTAGGCATAGGATGCAGGGGGCTGGGAAGACTCTATGCAGGGTTGCCACAGAGCCTGGAAAAATTTCCAATTTTTAAGAAAGTCTGTGAAAGCCTGGAAAAGTCAGGGAAAATGTTGGAAAAGCATATAAGTCAGGAAATAGTCAGGGAATTATTTTTGAGTTGGAGTTTGTTATTATCACACTCTTGTCATGTCTCTTATCGCTTGCCTTTGCCCTGAAATCATTGGATAGTCAGCATCCTTGCAGTAAAATGGGTGTGGGCACAAAAGTTGTGGCTCTTAATGCATATACCCAACTAAAGTCCTCCCAGTCTTTGGTGGCTGACACTTCCCCTTTGGTTATAGAAAAGTCAGGGAAAAGTCAGGGAAATTTGCTTTTCATTTTCTGTGGCAACCATGCTAAGTATACACCCCTTTACAACCATGCTGTCAGCACAATCTTTTCTTCTAAGCACATTAATATAACTGTGAGCATTAATTGATCCTTCAGAAAGCACATGACTTTCACATTTTCTTATCTGGATCAAAATTATTGTAGGTGTCCTCTTTAGGGTAATTTCTCAGTGGAGTCATTGATGTATCATATTTCAAAGGTTCTACTTGCATTCTCTTTGCACAGTTCACATCTGCAAAATCTTATGACTCATTAAGAAACAAACTAAAAAAGCAACAGAAAAGTTATTGGCTTAATTGGATCTTTTTGAAAATTTATTTGTATTTACTTTTTTTATTCTATTTATTGTAAATATTTAGCTACTCATGTTGTAAATTGTAGAAGAACATGAGATTGTTCCTTTTCTTTTTAACATGGCCCCCTGTAAATCAGGCATAGTTATAGCCTGAGGGGCTTCCATATATATAAACAATGAATGAGTATGAATGGATTTTAAGCCTGAACATAACCATACAGCTATGAGTCAGTAATCTGCAGTTGCAATCTCAGAGATATTTTCATTGCAAAGATTTTCCTTAGAAAACCCATGTATTTATGCTAAAGAAAAATTATAAATGAAAAATGTTATGATGCTATTCCTACCTCAAAAGGCTACATCAATAGTTTTGCAATAAAAGGATAGTAAATATGAGTTATTGGTAAATAGTTTTTGACTGCTTATCACTTCTGTGGGTGGTATCATAATGAGAACATGAATTTCCAAGCTTTTTCATCATTTTTGAACTATATTGATCCATAAACCTGCCAGGTCTTCTGTTGATTTGGTTTTCTGTATGAGAATAGTCCTGATATAATTGTTGTAAGACACAAATATGAATTTTAACAAGCTTGAAATCCTGAGAACTTTCAATTTTAACCATAAATATTTTCTTATATTGTAGATTTTCATATGTTTGAAAGCAATGCTCAGAAAAGACAGTGCTTTAACTTGGCTTAAAATAGTGGAATTTACAACATACATTCAATTGGACTAATTATGCTTTGGACTTGTAAAACTAGCTTCTTTGGAAATGTCTTTTAAGGTTTGGAAATTTTGACTTTAGTATCTTGTTTAGTATATTGTGGATCAAGTTGTATAGCTTTGTTCATTATTTTATCCTGCATCATAAAGCTTGAGATGTTTTTTTTGGCTTTTTCTGTACCTGATTGTTTTTGAATGAGGAAAAATGGCTTTACAACTCAAAAGGTACTAGCAGTTCCATCTATGTTTTTTAATAAGAAACAAATATATAAGAAACTTGAGACTCAAATCAGGCAAAAATTAAGGAAATATTTAAGAAACAGGCATGCTGAGTTTCAAAAGTAAACTCGAAAAATCTGTTTTGTGAGAAAATTTGTTGTTAAGCTGAAAACAAAGTGCAAACAACGTCCAGCTCTCAAATGTTTAACTGAAAGTTCTATTTCTCATCTCACAGTTGCCTCAGCCTCTGGTTATAGGAATTTTCAAGAATTTTAAGAAACACTTAAGAAACATTTGAGGCTAGATTTGACGAAACATTGAGAAACATCCAAGCTGATGGGATAATGTTTGTTTCTGATAAAAGCAATTTGTATATGATAACTATAACTTCGAACCTTTTGGCTGTCTGAGAACCAAGTCATTCCCATACCAGCTTCCCCTCTCTTATTTAGGCATAAGTTTTGAGTCAGAAGAGAGGATGAACACAAGACTGCACATCATGAGTAAAACAATTAACCCTATAGATATTTGGTGTGACATTAGAATTTTTACTGGTGAAAGTTCTGTAGAGTGAAAGCAGAGAATTTCTTTATGTTATCAATAATTATCTTGATAGCAAATTTTCACACAAAAATCACCCTTGCAGCTAAGTTTTCCCTGGGTTAAGGTTGCATAAGTGTAGATGAGGTATAATTCTGTAAAGGATAAGCAAATTAATTTCCCATGCTTCAAAAAATATTAATTTGCTACTTGATATGTTTTTAGATTGAAACAGAATATCATTCATGATTGATTTTTCTTGATGTACCTGGATTTGTTTTGAAGTGTTAATCACCACAGACATTCATCCATTTTATGCCACAGTTAGGATATAAAATCTTTTGAGAAGATTTTTAGACTTTGTTTGACCAAACAATTTATTGATATGTGGATGGTTAACTTCTGGAATATTAAACTCAATTTGTGTTTGCAAACTCCTGCCATATTTTCTAAGGTAGATGTTTTCTTTGATACTTGCATAAACTAGTGTCACCTGGCCAATCGATATTAAGCTTTGTTCAAGTAGGAGTAGGCAATAAATATATTGAAACTCTCACAATAATTAGAGAAGGGTATTAATTATCTTCAAAGTGTTATGTCCCAACTTCGGCAATCAACAAATGGTGGTTTATATGGCCTAACTCCACAATTCCACTCGTGTTTCTTCTGGTGAACCGTAGTACTACCATTTCAATTCGCAGATCTTACCCCCAACAGTCTCTCTATCCGTCTAGTACTTGTCCAAATGCAATACCATTTGATTTGGAAATGCAATTTACCGTAGATCCTCGCTTCTCTCTGACTTTCTTAGCCAATTCACTCGATTGTAATCCTCCATTCTCAACTGTTAATGGCAGGTTTTTGCGTTTCTGTTTGTAAAATCGTGGAATATCTGCAATATACTACAAGAAAATCTACTTTTACTTCTCGTTACACATGAAAATAGTACTTTTGCATAGTATTTTCAAGCATTTATTTCGTATGATTCTTACCTTAAGATAACAATTGGAACCTGCCGATTTCTATTGAAAATCCGCATGGCTAGGTAAATGGAGGCTGGGGGCCGACAAACTCTGTTAGAACAATAGCCCTATTGTTATTAGCCAATCAAATCATCGCATTTAGCCCATTTTAGTGGCTGCGGCTGGAGCCGCCACCTGCAATTTTAGACAAATTTTGTAGCCCTTGGCCGCCAGTGGCCACTTTTGTTTAACAGCCAATCACATGGCAGTATTATGGCCTCACTCCTTTGTTCTTGGTAGCCAATAGCAGGTTTGAAAACCAGCCCCTTTTTTGTTTATTAGCCAATCACAGTGCTCTATTCAAAGATGTTCTTTTTGTTTTTGCAGCCAATAGGATTGAGGCATTTGCCACTGTCTATTGTGAAATAGCCAATCAGCAGTTAGCTGTTCTATTGATCAAGTAACCAATGAACATACAGCATTTTGTATTGCCATTCAAATATGGACCAATGAAATGCTTTTATTTTGCATATTTGCATTGTTCTTTCTTTTGTTTTTTAGCCAATTAGCATTGCTTTCTATAGCCCGTTTATGGCCTCATTTTGCCTCATTATCGCCGCAGTAGAAAGGCCGGGTAAGAAACAGCTTCATTTATATTCTCATCTATTGATCTTACATTCTACTACTTACAAATTACTACTACTTTCTACTCTACTTGGCCTAATCGATGTAAGAGTTGTAAAGATAAGTTAGACTTACCTTTACAACCCTTAGACCGATTAGGCCATTACAAAAAATGGCCTAAGAGACTATGTTGACGAGACGAAGGGTGTAGCAATTTAACGTAGGGTTTTAATCAAAGGTCAACAAGAAGAACTCGTTGATTTTGAAGAAAACCCTACGTTAAATTAAGACACTCAATCGCTACATCAAAATAGTCTCAAAAAGGCAAACTAAATTAACATAGAATAAAATATAAATAATGTTATTGATGAACGTAGCCATAGATAAAGGTGATGGCGAAGCATTTTGCAAGTGTAAATGTTTTCGATGTCAACCATTCTTAGGAAGATTATAATGTTAGACTAGAGTGACGCTGATTGGAACTGTTTTGTTGATTACCGAAGGTGTTAGTAATTGAAGTAAATCATCAAAGAATCGTGAAGAGAAAGCAAAATGGCGAGCTCAAACACCTTGCTTTCTCTTATCATCTGGGGCATCATCTAATCTAGCCATGAAACGACTCGAAATCATTGTGGGTTTTAGGGGATTTTATTGATAATTGCTGTATTATTGACCGGCTTGATAGGCGTTTGACTATGGCTACGTTCACAAGCAAAAATAGTTATTAAATACCAGATAGTCTTTGAAGTTTTATTCATAAATGTTCGTGAAGTGTTCTTTGTCATCCTCTTGCAAATCTTTTTGTGTTTTCTTCAGTGGCGATTGAGCTCTTCCTCCTGGAAACAGAATTACAAGCGAGCAAACATGTTGACGACTTGTGCGAAAATCAAAAGTGAACTATAGTTGAGGTAGGTTAAATATTCGATCCATGATTTAAAAACGAATTGGCAACAAATGTCTCATATGTTGAAAGTAGAATATCCATGACTAATCACAGTGTTCTGTGCAAGGCAAATTACATGATGCGGCCAGCAGCTAAGCATAAGTGATCGAAAA
The DNA here is from genome assembly GCA_964019165.1 of Mastigias papua. Taxonomy (NCBI): domain Eukaryota; kingdom Metazoa; phylum Cnidaria; class Scyphozoa; order Rhizostomeae; family Mastigiidae; genus Mastigias; species Mastigias papua. The sequence goes on along the minus strand of OZ025283.1, from coordinate 8,001,521 downwards.
TAAATATTGTTTGGTTGCGAACCGAACTATGCTAGGCCATGTATCCGAAAATGGTAAAAGTTGTTGTATGACAAGAGTACTGCACGTGCGATTTAGTCTTTTGTTTAAAATATCTGAGAGAACAATAGGTGATGCAAAAGTTCTTTTGTTTTAAATACAAACTTTACATGATTTCAGTAGAAGTTGAATATAGTGAAAGTAAGTGGCTGCTAGATTTCCTGATGTTTACTCAAAGTTTTCATTAATATCATCTCGATTTGATGGGGTAGTAAGTTATCGATATTTAAGGTATCACATTGCATTAGCCTTGATTTATCACTTCCGACCGAAATTTTCATGCGTACAAAAGATATTTAGACAAGCAAGGTTGGTAACAGTTGATGAAATAACTCACAGATTTGCCTATAACCAAGTAGTACTATTTACCATCCACTACTAACCATCCACCCTACTCCACACACCATCCACCCTACTCCACACACCATCCGCACCTATCCCACACACCATCTACCATCAACTAACAACCACCACTAATCACATCCATCTTGCCACTCAACTCTTAGAAATCTTTAATATTACTTGTGAGAGATTCACCCCCTGTTGCTCAACGTATGCTTGTCACTCTCAAATCATTTTATACTGTTGCGAAATAAATTGTTCTACCCGATGAGGATTGTTCATCCGTATTAAGAATATTTTCTTTTGATGGAATCTGTCCTATTCGTTTCTTGCTTCTTTTGTTTTTTTGATTTCTTGTTAAACCTCTGTTACCGTAAACTGAGCTGTCATTCTTATAGATGCATGATGAAATGTCGTGTCTTGCTTGACCTACTTATTCCTTTGATATGTTGCCTCCGAACTCTCCAGGCCGGAATAGATGTCCCTCTGACTATTTATTTTTTCAAAAAATGCATGCCAGGACACTCATATTACAACTTACAACCCTCCCCCGCTTATTAATTTTGAGCTAAGCCACAGGATATTTTCGCAACCAGATCAAGAATTATCCGGCGAATGTAACTCATTGTACTGTTTGTTATGTTGAAAAACTGTTTGTGTGAAATGCGTAATTGCTGCAAGAGCTAACAGTTGTGCGTATGATGATGACATTATGAAAGACAACGATAAAAAAATTTTAGTATGTTAGAAAATTTGTAATAAACGTAATAAGTTCTTTCTCAAAAAAGATAAAGCTTTTTATCCAATGTATATGTTGGCTTCCTATCAACCATCAACCTCATTCTATAACAGCCCACCCCATAAACATTTACCTTGGGTATTTTTCCAACCCCCCACTTATTGCCGCCCCCTGTTATTGCTTCAGACTGCTTTTAATTGACCTGAATACTGGATGACAGATAAAACAAAACAATTGCTTATTCTAAAACTATGACTACTTTCTTGCTTCTTTAACGTATATACATTCCCATTTCGTTTTTTCATTAATTTGAATTCCCTCTAATTGTTTGGTGTGAACGATATATCATGCATTTGATTAGTAAACACACACAAAATGTATGCATTAATTGCATATTTCTTATATCTACATTGGTACATTATACCGTAGGATTGTTGTCCAAGTATTTTTCTAACTATGCTATGTTTCCTCACTAATTCTATTTTCTCACTCAATACATTTGCTTTTAAGAACATACCTATGTTATAAAAATTATCTATATTATAATTCAGTATATCCAACCTTTTTTGTGCGATCTCCTTGTTCACTCCCTCCATTTATTTTTCCACCTGAATGTCTTCCTTTTACATTTACCATCATTGCCTGGCAGGAATAAGAGTATGATATATTAGTGAACAACACTATATGTTTCATAGTTAATCAATACAATAACCTTCCATTATTCATATATTTCAGCTTGTCTTGATATTTGTCTGTCATACTTTTTATTGAAATATATTGGATATTTTAAAAGAATATCCATCTATTATATCACATCGTTCATTTCATCCTTCTCTTCCTTCTAATAATAGCAAGATTTGTTAGTGAACATCATCAGATGCTGCATAGTTTATCAATACAGTATCTCTTCCCTTGACCCATCACTTTTGTTAATGTCCTTCTTTTTGCCAGTTCGTTTAAATTATCATAGACACGTTGTCATAGGTAATCCATTTTTCGTGGTATTTTAGTACCTTTACTATGCAATAAAATTGATCAACTATTAACAAACTATTTGTGTTTTTATGTGAAGCCTCTTAAAATTATGTGAAGCCTCTTTAATGATATCTTCTTCTCCATGTGCACTCTTCATTTTCTTCTTAATATTCTAGCGCCCTTATTGTGGTTTATATATAATGACATTTCAAAGAAATATGGATATTTTGAAACTCGCACCTTTTTGATGATAATTTCTGTCCATCTGCAGTTGGTCATCTGTTGCCAATCTCCATTTCTTTCTTGATGTATGTTAAACCCTGTTCCTATGTATAAATGTGATGAATTATGTATGGTTTATATGTATATAAATAGAATATTTGTATATTTGTAAGTTTACAACTCTTTTATGATAACTTCTTGTCCATCTATAGTCTTTTATCTTTTACTAGTATCCATTTTTCGACATTCTAGTGCCATTGCTTTGGTATGAATAGGATGAAATGTTAGCAATATGCATAGTTTGAAACTTAAGCCGGACTTTTCAGGAATCTGGAAGACTTGGAAGACCTGGAGAGGTAGGGAATTAAATTTGAAGTCAGGGAAAGCCTGGGAAGCCAGGAAAAGTCAGGGAATGTTTTCTTGGTCTGGAAATGTTTTTACACTCTCATTGTTTTTGCTCCTTCATTGCCAGTACATGTTCCAAATCATTTGAAATTGCTGGTAATATATGAAAGTCAGTGAATTTGTAAAGTTTGGTTTCTAGAAGTTAAGGAATTTGTTTTAAAAATGTCCTGAGAACACTTTAAACGTTTTTGATGCTATCTTTTTGTTGATTTTCAATGTTTCATCTTTGTGCAACTTCCATTTCTTTCTTGATAGATGTAAATGATTGTACTTTAATATCAAGTATTGTCCAAGTGTAATATTTCTTGCTTTAAAATAAGTATCATAAAATGCCAAAAGCTTAAAACTCAAACCTCTTTTGATGATAACTCCTTGTCCAATTTGTTTTCGTTCATCTTTTCCCTATCCTTGCCATATTTCACGGCTGTGCTATAACATAAATATATTGAAATATCAGTGAAATAGATCAAAAATTTAAATCCCATGGATGATATCTTTTTGCTCGTGTGTAATATTTCGTGCTCTACCAATCTCCATTTATTTCTTGGGATATTTAGCACCTTTAATGTAGTTGAAGTTTTTGATGGTAACTTCATTTCCATCTGCATTTGTTCAATTTTTACCAACCCCCATACGTTGCTGCATTTCATCCTTGACATAAATTAAATCCTTTACTTTAGTATAAAAGTAGTGAAATTTGAGCAGAATACATATGTGTACAATTAATACCTCTTTACTGATATCTTCTTTTCCATTTGTCATCTCTCATCTTCCGCCAATCTACGTTTGTTTCTCAATATTTTAACTCCTTTGCTATAGTAAAATGAAATATCAAAAAATATGGATACTTTAAAGCTCAAACCTTTTTGATGATTACTCATTATCCTTCTCCAGCCATTCATCTTTTACCAATCTCCATTTCTTCCTTGATATATTATCAACCCTTCACATTAGTGTAGATATGAGAAAGTATGAATGAAATATATTTGTTTAATTTTACACATCTACGATGATATCTTCTTTTCCATCTGCAATCTTTCTTCTTTTACCTTTTGTTTCTCTCAATATTTTAGTTTCGTTGAATTCGTAGCATGATATGTCACAAAAATAAGGATATTTTAAAACTCAAACCTTTTTGATGATAACTCGTTGTCCATCTGCAACCGTTCATCTTTTACCAATCTCCATTTCTTCTTTCATATATTATCAACATTTCACATTAGCATAAATATGAGAAAATATGAATGAAATATATGTATTTAATTTTAGACGTCATCGATGATATCTTCTTTTCCAGCTGCAATCTTTCTTCTTTTACCAATCTCCCTTTGTTTCTTTCAATATTTTAGTGCCGTTGATTTGGTAGAATGATATGTCACAAAAATAAGGATATTTTAAAACTCAAACCTTTTTGATGATAACTCGTTGTCCATCTGCAACCGTTCATTTTTTACCAATCTCCATTTCTTCTTTCATATATTATCAACATTTCACATTAGCATAAATATGAGAAAATATGAATGAAATATATGTATTTAATTTTAGACGTCATCGATGATATCTTCTTTTCCATCTGCAATCTTTCTTCTTTTACCAATCTCCCTTTGTTTCTTTCAATATTTTAGTGCCGTTGATTTGGTAGAACGATATGTGACAAAAATAAGGATATTTTAAAACTCAAACCTTTTTGATGATAACTCGTTGTCCATCTGCAACCGTTCATCTTTTACCAATCTCCATTTCTTCTTTCATATATTATCAACATTTCACATTAGCATAAATATGAGAAAATATGAATGAAATATATGTATTTATATCTTCTTTTCCATCTGCAATCTTTCTTCTTTCGCCAATCTCCCTTTGTCTCTCTCAGTATTTTAGTGTCGTTGATTTGGTAGAATGATATGTGACAAAAATAAGGATATTTTAAAACTCAAACCTTTTTGATGATAACTCGTTGTCCATCTGCAACCGATCAACTATTACCAATCTCCGTTTCTTCCTTGATATATTGTAAATCCTTTACATTAGTATAAATATGAGGAAAATATAAATGAAATATATAGATTTATACTTCAAATTTTAGACGTCTTCGCTGATATCTTCTTGTCCATCTGCAATCTTTCATCTTTTATCAATTTCCGTTTGTTTCTCAATATTTTTTAGCCCTCTTGCTTTCGTAAAATATGTCATAAAATAAGGATATTTCAAAACTCAAACCTTTTTGATGAAAACATCTTTTACCAATCTCCGTTTCTTCCTTGATATATTGTAAATCCTTGTCATTAGTAATACTCTTGCTTTAATATACATATAATGAATTACCAGAATGGGTATATTTCTAAACTCAAACCTCTTTGATGATAACTTTTTCTGCGTCTGCATTCGTCCGTCTCCATTTCATCGTAGATATATTTTATTGTCGTATTTACCCTAGATAAAATATGATGAGATATGAGTAAAAAAATATATTTTCAAATTTTCACTTCTTTGATGAAGTCTTATTTATTGGCGATCGTTCCTTCTCGCCAAAATTTGTTTTGAGATTGAAACCTTTTGGGTAATGTCTTCAGGCCCATCTCTTAGTAGTTCATTTTTATTTATCTTTATTTTCTTTGACATTTTTAACGCAGTAGGTAATAAGTGATAAAGTATTATTTGCTTTTTTGATTTCAAAATTAACTCTCATTTTGATTTCTCTGTGCTCAATCCTTTAGCCTCATTTTCTATATATTTTCTATATAATAGATTGATATTGCTGTATAAAAATTGGCACCAAACCTGTTTGTTATCTATTTTTCTCTGCCCTTTAGTTTCCATCGTGTAGTTTCGTTGTTGTTCTAATCTTGTATTTTCCACATCTCTATGATATCTATAGCAAGTGTAAGAGAGTGTACGATATTTCACTATATATTAGGTGTATACATACATTCATACACAATACATACATACATACATTCGTACATTCATACATACATTCATACATACCTACATACATACGTAAATACATATTTTTGACATACTATACTTTGCATAATTTAATTTAATTTTTCGATTTGATTCTTGTGGAATGGTAAGGTCTAGACTTTTTGTATATCAAATCATAGATTTATTTCTAGACTCTATTGCACCCTTCCTCAATTCATTTTCAAGGGCGTTTATGATAGAAAAGTGTAGCACATGTATTGAAAGACAATTGAGAATTTCTGCATTTTTCTTGCGTATATATTCGGATTAAAACGCTTGCAGAATCCATCGGAGGGACTGGATTTATTTCCTTTTATTTGATAATGAAGATTATTTTTCGATACAGCACTGTAGATATAGATCTACCGATTAAAGTTTATAGAAAGCTCCTTGGCGAACTAGAATGATGTTATAATAGAATACAAGGATGTGTATAAAGATAAAGTATCTTAAAAGTAAAAATTGCTTGCCTTGTTGTTGTTAACTGTAGTGTCCACCTTAAAACTTACCCCTATGAATTTAGTGGTTGCATTGCATGACATTATAGTTATTTTGTTAAGTTGTCCGTTGTATCATTGATACGATTTTGCATTATGGTGTCATTGTAAAAGATAAAGTAATATTATGTTTGTTTGTATCATTTTTGGTCATATAAGAGTACTATACGTGACATTTCAGAATTACTTAAACTTAAGAGTAAATCCTTTTAGATCAATTGAAAAAGTGAAGGACTTGCGATTTCAAGACGTTATTTGGAAATAGTTTTTTAGCCATTCGTGTACCAGCTTTATTTTTGATGAAATTGGACTGGTTCTATTTGCTGTAGTTTTTTCTAATTGCCAATCATTGTCATCACGTAGGCCATTGGCAGGGGAGATAAGAAATTTGGATTTGATATTTTCAGATTAGAAGTCAATATATCTCTTTTCCATTTTTGCAAAATTTGCTTTTCCTATACCACCAACCAATCCCTAAGCCACATACCACCTCACCAATCTCACCAGACATCCAGAACTATCGAACGCCACTAACAACGCAAATGCAAAAGTTGCATAAATGTCAAAGAGCTATTGAATAAAAATATAATTCACAAGTGAAGTTTTGAGTTTATATCTTTCCCAAATACATGGTACATTGTATAGTTGCAAAGGTGACAAAAATTCTAGAATGTCCTTCACTTTTTCAAGCTGCCACTTTTTGTAGTATAGGAACATAATTTATGTTCACCGTATTTTTTAATTTAATTCTTATTTGTAGCAAAGCTGCTTGACGTCAAATACTAATCTTTGGAGGAGAAAATGGGGATAGCAACAGTTTTTGAGGGAGAGGTCCCCTGCAGGTACAATTCTATTATGTTATCTCTATTCAATTTTACGTTAAGCGCAAGCATGAAGATACCATGCCAGGAGGCCCCTTGGGATATTTCGCTTAATCTGTGTCGTTCTTGCAGCATGGTGTTTGCTCAAAGTTTTCCAGTTCGATGTCCTAAGTTTTCGATGTTTAGGGTGGATTTTCTGTTACTTATTGGTGATATTGCCGAACTGCGTATCAGTTCATGGATAAGTAAAGTGTTTCTCGACCCTTTTTCATCAGTTAACATGCTATAGGGGAACTATCGTATAGCGGTAGGTGAATGTAATGTTATTTTACCATTACATAAATACGAAATAGCAAGTTAAACTTAGCTCTTCTTCTCTTGGTGTTTGTAGGCCTTGATGCTTGGCTTTTGTAGTAAGACATCTCTTCACTGCGACAGACAAGACATGCATGCGTGCAGACTGAACGATTGAAATTGGGCCTGAAATGTAAGAAAATAGTTTAAGTATGCTTGATAATTTGGATGAGATTAGTATGGCAACAAGTTTTTAACATGTTTTCATGAAGTTTTATGCCACTTTTATCTTCATGTACTTCATTTTCGCGCCATTTCACGCCTCCTCGTCGAGCATGGAATGGGGTGGAATGGAGGTAGCTCGATTAAATTCAGCGATTATTGGCTTGTAATGAGAAGCAATTTCAATTTGTATCGAGTTAATCTCCAAGTTATAGTTGATAATTACTTGGTTTTATGTTTATGAATGTAATTTGGTATCCATACTTGCCATCGATCACCGCGATCTGTCGGAGTAGTTTTCTGAGCTCCTTTCACGATGGATGCCTGAGATGCAAAGGTCGATCTAAGTGTGTTCAAGGGTATTTATACTCCTGCTCGCAGTGGTATGTGGGTCTATTGTTTGTACCACAGGGTAATACATTTTAAGATATCTTAATCAGATATATTTTAGTCATCTCTGCATATTTGTGTTACTATGTATGTTGTATTTGTTAGTTGCAGCTGTTTATCTCAAGCTTATCAACTTTATCGTTGTTTTCAGATGATTTTTGATAGATTCTGCGGGTTTTGTTATCTTTCATTGTGATTCACCATGGCCTACATTCATATGAAGATTTCTTGTTTGTTTGTGCCTCAGATTTAGAATTACACGATTTAGCCGGCTACTGCTACTTGAATTACTTAGGCCTGCAATGTTTTGAAAGTTCTTTCTTGATTTTCAGAGATATTTGACGTGGCTGAAGATGCTTTTTGGGATGTTGCAATGACATTGATGTACATCGGGATGTCGAACTTAATTCACGTTGATCATAATGTTTTCATTTGTCGAAGAAATAGTTTGTTTATATTAAATCAGCTGTTTTTCTCATCTCTTTCTCTGTATTCCAGGGCTCTCCTTGAGGGTATTTTCTATGCTTGCAGTCATGCGTTTATGTTTGAATAGAAGCATGGTTTTTATGCTTGGCCCGTGAGAATCGATGCCCTTCAATTGAGCAAGTTCTGAGCAGAATCAACGTCCCTTGGACACTTTCAATTTGAAAAGAGCTATCCACTGTTTAGTATGGACATGTTCTATTAAATTCAATTTAGAACCGTAGGCACTTGGTGACTTTAGGAAGCTATTGATGTTATTATCAGGAAATTGCCAAAAAGAATCGCTTTATTTTTCAGTCCTTTAGTAAATAAATCTAAAAATTATAAGGTTATGTCTTCCTCTTTATGAAATTTGTGCAATCGTGATCATTTGCTTCTTGAAAAAGAGAACACAGAAAAGGAAAATCTGATAAGATTTTCTAAAATACCACCAAAAACTGTTGCTTTAATGCAATGCTAACGATATAGTTACATAGGAAGCTATCGATGTTGTTACCAAGAAATTGCCAAAAATACTCGTTCATTTTTCAATCCTTTGGTAAATAAATCTCAAAATCATATGGCTTTGTCTTCCTTTCATGAAATTTGTTTAATCGTGAACATTTGTTTCTTTGAAAAAGAGACCATAGAAAAGAAAAGTCTGATAAAATAGAAGATTTGATTAAAAACATCGATCATCAAAAATGCTGCCTAAATGCAATACCAACGATATAGCTACTAAAAGCTATCAATAACGAGTTATTTTTATCATAAAAGACATTACGAATATCGTATATAATGACTCAGGCTGAAAACACAAACAAAGGGCTATTACAAATGAAAGAAGAAAATGATGTGCTATGAAGAATTACAAATAAGTCTGAAGTAGTTAAGGAATGATGAAACATTTCGAAGAAACTATGGTTAATATGAGGATAATGCAACTTTGAAAAATATTAGTTAATCGTTAAGAAAACATGCTCTACATACTGTGCGTTATCATATCATAATATTTCTATATTTTCCCCATCATTTTATCGACTTTTCATCGAAGTAAACTAACTTAAAACGATAGGAGACCCTACGCGCCTCCACATCCAGTCCATTTCTAGCCCCGGACGCTGCGACGCATTTTGAAAAAAAATTTTTACTGAATCTATTGTTCTCGGCCATGTTTGTCGAAAACAGAAAATATTTTTTTACTCCGCCATTACAGCTCAAAACTATGCGCTTCATATACCAAAAGATGCAGAATTGAACGGCGCATCTTATAAATTTTTGAAACTAAGCATGTCTTTTGGAAAATTAGGAATTAACTGTGAAAAACCGATTTTCTTTTGTCTCCTCAGAACGAGATCGCTATTGTTATTTTCGAATCTCTTTGTGTAAAACGGGACTTTCGTGAGCTTGGCGGAGAAAAAGTCGAATAACTTCGCAGGAAATGGTCCTAAAATTCTGGAAAAAATACCACAAGGTAGAGAAACACCTTCTACATCTTTCTATATGCTTTTCTCGAAATTCCAATAAGCAGAAACGCCAAAAATGGACATTTTATGTATTACTGGCTCTTTTGTGTTCAAGACAAAGGATGTCCTTTGTGAACACTGGGATTTCAATGGGGTCTGACAGCAAAACTGTCGATAACTTCAAAATGAAGATACTAAAAATTATGAAAAAATTATACAAACTAGGGTCGACTGAGTTGCATACCATAGACAAAATTCATAAAAATTGATCAGGTGTACGGGCCAGTAAAAATCTTAAAAGTGGTGGAGTCATCCATGAATAGAGTTCTCACCTGTGCACGGGGAATTTGAATGGAGGGACAAAAGAATGCTCAATAGAATTTCAAAAGGCAATTCAAAGACTTGTTTACAAGACATGAAGCTTTGAGGATGGCAGGGGAGAACCCCCGAGTGTTTGAACTTTATCAAATGCAAAACGAAAACTCTGTTGACTAGTTCAAGGTGTGGTCCCTCATTATGGATTGCCTAATAGAATAGTGTACGATTGGAGGACTTAGACAAACTATAGGGCATTCTGGGGCAGAAGAGGGAAAAGTATATGTGAACTCCATTGATGGAAACCTCTAAGTCTAAATCAAAAATTCAAGTAGCGATTGCTAACGAGCAATCCAATTATAACTAAATTACAGAAGCAAAACTACTGTGATAATTCTCTTGAAAAGGTGATAATTGCATCCGAGCAGAGTATGCATAAGGTGGCCTAACAAGAAGTTTACATACAGATTTCCAAGGCTACTTTTACGGTCTATGTTTCACTCTAAATTGAAATAAAACCTGAATATCCAACAAGCCAATACATTCTGAACATACAATAGTCGCCAAAAATCCAATGCAACTTCTTGTATTCTGCAATGAACCTTCATCTCCCTACTCCCCTCAAACAATGTTGGCTTTGGGAAGAAGTGCATGCGATAAGGGGATAATTTCATGTGCAAGCCAATTTCAAGTGTCCCATAGACGAACCAACATTCTGCTAGGGGTAAGGGGGTGTGTATATGTCGCAAGGATTACAATATGTAGAAGAATGTGGTTTTTTATCAGTTTATGTAAGCGTCCCAAAGACTTTTGGCGAGTAATGTAGCCCACAAAGTACTCTTATAAGCTAGTCCTGCAACTCGTATTTACGTTTAAGAAATCAAATGACAAAACTTGCGTGGGTCTCTCAGTTGGGGTTGGTATACCTTGTTGGAAATAAAAATTGCATTACTTGGGAGCAGTTGATGTTCACTACAAAATACTGGGTTTGACTTTGGTATATTGACCTTTCAATACGGTGAACTTGATGCCATGAACTTGAGTTAGTAGCTACAAAAGAATAATATAGTTCAAAAAGGACAAAAGAAGAGAAATGATGTATAAAATTCTATGTAATCTGCCTAGTTAGCTAGATCATATAAAGAGTAAATTGAAACAAATTAACATTTTGTCAATTATTATATTCAGAATAACTGATGGTGGAAGATATCTGCAAGTAGTGGTTAGTTACTGGAGGGGGGGGTCTCCCCACAACTTTACAAAAATCAGATATTTTCAATGAACTTAATTCGATCACTCTGCCTCAAGGTAGGCTTCACTAAATAACCCAAATTCTTATTCAAAAATAGCTTTGCTGCTTTCAAGCAAATGCAAAGTATTACGGCCTATTTTTAACATTAAAATCCAATTTTTACATGTCATATTATACCGGGCTCGGATCCTAACTGGGATGCTCGCTCACTGTCCACCCCACCTCACTATGCCAGAGGCTCAGGATAAGTGTCTTCTCTATCAGGCACTCCCCAACATACGGAATCACATATGGGGCTAACCTTTACTTTATTATAAGGGGACAGAGAGCGACGAAATCAAACTGAGAAGAAATATAAAAATGATTTCGTAAATAGTTTGTATACACCAGACTAAAGATTGTGAATCTGAAAAGCGAAACCAGACAAGATAAATTTAAAATTAAATCTATGTTGGATTGGGTAGAAATTTGATGATGGGAAGGAGTAAACAGATCGAGGAATACTTTGCCAAAAGTATATAAATTAGAGACAACACAAAAGTTTACAAGTACGAAATAAATATAGACTTTTGCCAGCCATGACTTTTGCCAAAAAATCTTCTAAAAACATTATCTAAGGTATCTGTTCCATTTCAAACATGACTGGACACATGAAAAACTTCACATGTGAAGCTAAATTTCCTTCTATTCTGCCAGCTTAGCAGCAGTTACAGAGCATAGAAATAATAGAAAGGAGGGGGCTATACAAGCAAATATGAACCATTACTAAGAAAGACATGATGCTGCTGAATTAGCAGGTACAGTGCAAGTGGAAAATAACATTATTTTCTTTCTATTAAAGGGAAGTCTCGGGCAAAAACAGAAGAGAAACTTAGTAAGAGTGACGTGACGTTACTAATAGACGTGACTAATAAGAAAGTATTTTACATTGAGACCATTGACCTAAGGGAGCAGTCACTAAGTATCAGGGGGGAGGTGGAGACAAATGAAAAAACAACCAAAAACTTTGGTCCCCCTAGTGACACATGCAAAGATTATTTGAAGTCCCAGTCTAAAGATTCAAAACATCTTTTGATGCTCCAGGTATGCAAATGGCTATGCAAATAGGACGGAATGCGAATATTAGAATTATTACACACCGCAATGATAAAGATAGTATAACATTCTCTAGTTACTCTAGTTTTCTTAGTCTGCCATCCTACTTTAGCTTTTCCTGAAATTTTATTTCATACCCCAGCTCGAAAGTCGATACAAATTTCATACCCCAATACAGACATGTATCAAGATTTCAGACCTCAGATCAATTGCCTCCGCCCCGCTCTCCCTGATACCTAATGGCTGCTCCCTGAAGCAATGATTTTCAACAATATATAACTCTGCAAAAAATAACTTTGTCACAAACGACTATTCTGCTTCCAAAATAGTACAAAGTGCCTGTTTGTATAGGCCTACTGACTTCTCACCTTCCTCTGGTAATGATACTTATTTTTAGGCGCCTACTGTAATAATACTTCAAATAGTCGCAAATCGTTAGCAGATCTTGAGCCATTCGTATGTATCAAGCAAAGCACGAAATTCTTCACCTTGATCAATTATCTGAGCAGATGACAAACAAAAAGATGCCACTACCTGGTCATAAAAATGATGATGGATAGTACGTGATTTAGACATCAAATGAAGTCGGAAAGTTGAGATGACTAGTGGCGCAACAGAATGGCTTGGGGGCCCTTAGGAATTTTCCAGTTGGGGCCTTTTCGGGCTTAAAATCTTGTCTCAAATCTAGAAAAAAAATCATAATTATGGACTTTTATAAATAAGATAGAAACGAAGAAATAAGCCAGGGCCCTTCAAACTGGAGATATCAGTTTACTAAATGTATTTCTACATCAATTTATGCAAAATACCTGTTCCTTGAAAGCTACTAAGGGGCCCTTTTGGGGCCTCAAAGGCTTGGAAGCCCTTCAGAGCTGCTCTAACTCCAAACCTATGTCGGCTACGCCATTGGAGATGATAATAGTACATTATATTCATATTTGGCTCGAGGAAACTTGAATGAAAGACTGCTATAAAGAGAGACTATCCTGCTGACACTACAATTGTGTCAATATGTGAACAAAAATAGATTGAAGAGGGCGAGGAATCGTTGTAAGGTTAAGGGGGAAAGGAGCAAAGGACAGTCCATTATCATTGCCATTCTTCAAAAGTTTGGCTAAGTTCATGGAACTGGTAATTCCAAAATGTCACAATGTGGCTCTTTGAAACAAAACAGTGCATTCAACAATTTACCACCATCAATAGAAGTACTAACAGTGTTCTTTCCTGCTTTTAATGACAGCATCGGAATCAAGGTATCGCTGCATAAGGGGTATTGGAAAACAGGATTTATCACAAGCAATATTGGGCAACTTGAAGAGATTATACCAATTAGAAAAACTACTAGTGATGTGCACTGTACATCAAGACCTTTGAAAACAAGGCGCTTCTAACTATATATGGACAATTGCCAAACTTAGAAATGCAACGAAAGTGCAGAATATTGTAAAATTTATCTTGGGGAGTGGGGGGGGGGCTGAAAACTCTAAAATGAATATCGAATTTAACGCGGATGGATCCACCCACATGGAAATCATTACTGGTCAAAAAGATGTTTCATTAATTTCAATCTATTGATTCATGGCCTCTACTCAAATCATGATAAGCTGGTACTTACGTTTGGCATGATTCTGCATTTCCTTCGTTCCCTCTACAAAAAGGTAGAAAAAAGCTTTAGCTTTAGCAAAGAAAGGTTTAGAGCTCAAATGAGATATATCGCTGAATATTTTCCAGCAGGGGTGAAAGTCTTTGATGCATATATCTGACTATATTAATGTATGTATTTATTGTATGTAATGCTGAGTCTTGTGTGCTTGTTAAATGCAATGGCCATGGGGTAGATAATTAAGATTTTACACCCCATGGTATCGTCCTGTTAATTTTTGTACTTGTACTATTTACATGAAAGAATAAAAAAAAGTCTTTGATATTTTCAACAAACTCTTAACTCGAATTTGTAAATTATCTTTCAACAGTATCACAAGTGAAATGATAGAAAAGCAACATAATACTCCGAGATACCAATATTAAAACAGCAACAAACCTTGGAAAGATGTGCAAGTCCAATCCACTTGTTAGCTAACTGCATAAATATTGTTTACTTTACATCTTTCGATCTTTACAGCAGTATGCTTTTCATCTGAAACTTCACTAGTCGTGCTAGATCTATAAGTTTTCTGTTTGGCTAGGCCAAGAAAAGAAAAGCTGAGGAATCTGTAACGAAATCACTTCTGTTTACGAAAGATCTGTATGAAAAGTCTTAATATGAAGTTTGAGGCTACCGCTGTGGCCAAATGCCTTCTTGCAAGCACCACATTTAAATGATCTTTCTTTTTCATGAGTTTTCATATGGTACCTTAGATTAGCTCTCCATGCAAACCTCTTCTCGCAAATGGAACATGAGAATGGTTTCACTTCACTGTGGGCAAGTCGGTGCAATTTCAAATAGTCACGGTTTGTGAATGCCTTTTCACACAAATCACATTTAAAGGGTTTATCACCTGTGTGCGCTTTCTTATGGCTACGAAGACTTCCAGTCCTTGTAAACCCCTTCCCGCAGATGTCACATACGAAGGGCTTTTCCCCACTGTGACTCCGTCGGTGTACTTTCATGCTGCTACTCTGATTAAAACCCATTCCACAAACATCGCATACGTAAGGCTTTTCTCCACTGTGGATTCTCATGTGAGTTTTCAAATTCGATTTAACCGTAAAGACTTTCCCACACTCCTCACAAGAATGACCCTTATCACCACTGTGAGTACGCTGGTGGACCTTCAAGTGACAACGCTGAGAAAACCCTCCTCCACAGACAGCACAAGCAAAGGGTTTCTTTTTAATGTGCTTTGGGAGATGCCTATAAAGCAAGGATTTTTCAGCAAATGCTTCCCCACATACGTTGCACAAGTAGTTGACCTTCCCAGAATCAGAGACATTCTCTACGAAGAAATTTACACTCTGGCCTGGCTCCTCGTTGAATTCATGGGCATTCGAATTATCAAGATCTGCTTCTCCATTAGGGGTAGTGCATGACTCAGTGTCAACAATATTACTATTTGAAGCTTGCTTCTGCAGCGCATTTTCACACAGAGTAGCTAAACTCACAAGAGATACCTCAATTGCTTCAACTGTTCGACTATTTTCATCATTCTCAGCCTCTCTTTCTGATTGCACCTCCTTCCCATTATCACAGCCTATATAACTGTCATTACTTTGTGTATCATTTGTATGGATATCACCAGAAAACTTTCTTGCTTCTGGCTCTAAGGTGCTTTTAGTCTCTGTATGGCAAATGTTAGTATCGGTATGATAATCAACATCAAAATCATTATGGTTTGCTGTTCTTCCTTCGCTAGTGCTATCTTGATAGTCTGTATCTACATTGCTTCCTGACCCTAGAAGGCATCCATTTCCCACAATAAAGCCTTCATGCATTCTCATGTGATTTTTCAGGCTTTCAGCTTTCCGATAAGCTTTTCCACAAATCTCACAAGCAAGCTTTGTACCTTGGTTGTGTGACTGCATGTGCCTTTTCAAGCCAAATGATTTGCCAAAGGACTTGCCGCAATGTTCACAGCAGTGTGACTTCTCCTCGACACTACACACGTGTTCTTTAGCATTACAAGACTGAGTGATCTGTAGACCACACTTCTCACAAAGCTTAGTATCAGAGAGCCCATGTGTTTGCAGGTGTGCTTTAAGTGTCTGACTATGCATAAACCTTTCATCACAGACTGTGCACTTGTATGGTCTTTCTCCACTATGCAAGCGTAAATGGGTTTTCAAATTTGATTCAAGAGAGAATGCTCTACCACAAAATACACATCTGAATTCCTTTGTGTCACTGTGACACGTCAAATGGCGCTTAAGGTAGGTAGATGAAGCAAATCTTTTCATACAAATTTCACACTCAAATCTGTCACTTGCTTCATGAGTGTTTTGATGGTACCTCAGACTCTCACGACGTGTAAATTTTTTGCCGCATTTGTCACAAGAGAAGGGTTTTTCTCCATCATGACTTCGTCTGTGCACCTTCATACTGCTACTTTGGTTAAAACCCATACCGCAAACATTGCACTTATACGGTTTCTCTCCACTGTGAATCCGTTTGTGAGTTTTCAAGTTTGAATTCACTGCAAAACTCTTACCACATACATCACAAGAGAACTTCTTTTCATCGTTATGAATCCTCTTGTGAACTCTCAAATGTCCATCTTGCGAGAAACCTTTGCCACATATGTCACAAGTGAATGGCTTCTCACCTGTATGTGTACGTACATGTCGCAAAAAGCTATTTCTTTTTTGAAATGTCCTTGTACAATATTGACAACGAAGCAGATTGATAGAAGCATTATCCACCAGCTGATCGTCACCGCCTTCCTTTGCATCTTCAATGTTCTGATCTTTTTCATTACTGCTTTCACTTATACAGACTACTGTCTCGTCACTAGAGTTCTCTACATTAACAACAACATCTTGAATTTCTACAACGTCAGCATCATCCATTAATGACTTATGCTCTTCCAAAACAACCATTTCATTATTGCACGCAGCGTCCTCTTGTACTTGAACAGTTTCTGCTTGACAAGCACCTTGTCCAATTCCATCATGATCTGCCTTTATTGACCTTTCAGCTATTAACAACTGGACATTGTCTGTAAATATCAAATGTTCTCCTAGGTTTTCCAAAATACCATCAATTATTACCTGGCCATCTGGTGTCACAGGCTGCTCCCTAACAACATATTTTTGACCATCAATGCAAATTTCAATGCCAGTCGGGCATACCTGGCTGATACTACGATCTCCAGTAATAGTATGGTCCTCCACAGTGGCACTCATCAGCTCAGAGAATTCTGCCGAGGGTTTGCTTTCTTGACCTGTTCTGCTAATGGTTTCAGTACCTAGAATGTTTGTGGTATGATAACGATCCGCGAGAAACCACAATACAAAAGGGTCATTTCTTACAAAATCCCCTAGTTTTTGGAAATGCTGCAGTTTCAGCACACTCTGGAATAACTTGAAAATTATTGACTTATTCTGTATAAGCAAATTATAATAACAGTAACTTGTAGAACATTCAGTATTGTTATGAAAAGGATTTTCTAGGCAGAAAAAATCTTGCTCAGACTGAAACATGGAAAACCAATAAACAAGAGAGATTTCTCTAACATCAGAGATGGGAGACTTTCTGAACATTACTAAGCATTTCCCATTTAATCAGCACTGAAGAATAAATAGTGAAGTATCAAGAGTGTTGGTTGTTCTTTTGGTAGGATACTTAATGAACACTGTGATAAAAACTTTACATGCAGACAGAGAGGAAAATTCAAAATATCTAAACAAAGTTACACCAAACAATGAAACGTTTCTACCATGAGAAATTCTACTTTTCAAATTATGAAACTTCACAATTGTAATGTTTTGACCACTTTCAATGTCACAGGAAGACAGTTACTAAAAGCATTTGTTGTAAAGATGACTTGGGACAAGCAACAACATTTGGTATGAGGCCAGGAAAATGCTCTTTACAAAATAGAAAAGCAGCTGCTGCATTATTTTGATCAAGAATTTACATCTTCAATACAGCTTCAGTGCTATGCAATGCTATGGATGGTCTCTATCAGCATCAGGGGCTTGACTGACACAAATGAAAAGTGTCCAACAATACACCTCAGTTATTAGCTTGCTCTACCTACAAGTAGTAGTTCCTTTCAACTTGCAAATTTTCAGTCTGCTTTACATGTTTACACTAGTTTTTGGGCCTGTTAAGCATTAGTATTTCTGGAACTTTAAAAGTGTGAGTCTGGAAAGTATACTTATTTATATTTTTATTGCTCTCTATAGTCTATTTTTATGATAAACTGGTTGTAACTAGATCAAGGATAAATAAACATCAAAGCTTAACTCAGTTTTTGTATTCTTATCAGAGTTTCTTAAAAGGTAGGGAAGCCACAAAACCACAACTTAAGCAGTTTTGGCACATAGTTTATGTCTGAAAATTTAATGTTTCAGAGGGTTGCTTTATTGAACAGAAACTTTCAGGAGTGCATTTTTTATAAATATATTTATTTATATTCAGAATTCCAGAAAATTTCAACTGGGCTGCATGGGACCATTAGGTGATTCCCATTGAATGACACAAAATAATTAAGTCACAATGAAATAAAGATATATTGGCATGAGACGAGTAATTCATAAGATCAATATTATCAAGTTGATAACCATGTTGATAACAATTTGCTTATGATAACTATAACAAAATTAAATGAACAAAATTAAACTTTATCATCAGTACTGATGACTTTATCATCACATCTACAATACAATGATCACGTATGGTCAGATTTGGAATCTTGCTATTTGCATTTGGATGGCATCAATGGCGTAAAGGTCTGGGCCTAAAGAAATCAAATTAAAGGAGTCTCTGCAGAGCACTGTGCTCTTTGATACTACAGTGTATACAAAGCATCCATAAAGCTGATGAACATCTATTGTCTATTGTCTAACTGAGCACCTATTGTCTAGCCTGCATACTGACGAATGCATGCACTTCTGATATCCACAGATAATAATCTTTCTGATATAATGCACTAGGTAACCAAAATTCACAATTTCTCTCGACATATTCTTTCGATAGCAGATATTTCGAATAGAGGGCCTATTGTTGTCATGTGGCCTAGCCTAAGTCCTACATCTACGAGACTTTAACTCTACGTGCTCCCATACAGTTAAAATAAGCATTATTTACAGGTCAGGAATAAGCTTATTTAAAACTTATAGCCTACTTACCATCCATGAGTTTCAAATGTAAGTAACTTTATTTTTATGTCGACTTTTCTTTGGGTAACTTCTATCGTTGTCAACTCCTCGATAGGAACCAAAAGGAGATCTCTCCACAACGAGGTCATTTAAACATATTAAACATAAATCATCATAGACTTGCAATACAAATACTGTTGGTAAGGGAAAGTAGTGAAAATCTCATTCGATAACTAGAAGAAAGTTCTAAGTAGTACAGATTAATAATTAACGGCAAAATCATTACAAAACTCTTCAAGACCACATACAGTACAGTAGCTATCTGCGTTTGCTTACAAGCTGAGTTACGATGTCCTCACATTTTCAAATACGGATCAAGAGCTCTCTGCACAATAAACTGGTACCAAAAATGAAAATAGTAAATCAAAAAAAGCTAAAACACCTATGAAATAAAAGAGATATTTGCATTGCTATAGAAGGGTGTGTGATGACTCATGACCACGATGATGATGATGATGATGACGATGATGATAATGATGATGATGACGATGATGATAATGATGATGATGACGATGATGATAATGATGATGATGATGATAATGGCTAGCCCATGGTTGGAGACCTCCTCGTGGTGGTGAGCGGGCACAGAGAGACACTGCCCTTAAGTTGATAGTGATTCATTTCGCGAAGATTCAGAATTGGGGCAGGTGTTGACGACCTGTGGCAAACTGTCCAACCAGGCCCCTCCAGTGAAAGTCAGGCACAGCAGCTTTAGGCTGCAGTTCTGATAAGTAACTGCTGGGGTAACAGAGTGGATTGAGTGTAGCCGACTCAACCATATGAAGGCGACACTGACCCCAGGGTCAGCCTAGGCCCCGTAAGGGGCGTACGGGACAAGACAGACAGATGCGAGATGGTTATCATAATGATGAAGACGACAATGGTGATGATGATGATGATGATGCGAGATGGTGATCATAATGATGAAGACGACAATGGTGATGATGATAATGATGATGATGGTGACGATGATGACAATGATGATGGTGAAAATGACTTTTGATGATAACAATGATCAGAATGGGAATAATGGTAGTAAAAAAATTACCCCACAAATGAGAACACTTGATTCAACTGTCTTTGCACATTTAGCTCTCTTTTCCAGCTACTATACAGAGTAATGCAGTGTAATTCAGTGTAGACTCGTAGTTTAATCAGTTACCTACATTACATGCAATATGAGCACAGCAGAACATATACTGATATAGCACTCACAGGATAACATGTATCTACTGTATATTAGTGTTCAGTGTAAAGGAGGGTACCAAGAGTGCAGTGGAAAATAACACCAAATTGTCTAAATTACTGTACGCTCATTGTTAGACTTAGCAAAAAGGACTCCATAAAACTCAAAATATGAACCTAGTCGATAATTGATTTTCTTCACATCAAACAACATACACTATGTATATTTCAAAAACTTCAAATTAGCTAAGGATTCTTCGAGAACTTCCACATCCAACTGAGAAATTTGGCCCATAAGTCTTTATCTAATCCGTCGGCACATGCTTTGCAAGAAGTTTTAGTTGAAGAATAATGAGAAGATCGCTGCCGTCCATTTTTATGATACCATCCGGGCCATCAATGTTGATGAGAAGGCCTGTGCCATCCTTATGGTCACCAGATAGAATCTTCACCTAGAACAGAAATAATGAATGATGTACTACTACAGGCT
Organism: Mastigias papua; assembly: GCA_964019165.1. Lineage (NCBI taxonomy): Eukaryota > Metazoa > Cnidaria > Scyphozoa > Rhizostomeae > Mastigiidae > Mastigias > Mastigias papua. The sequence continues at coordinate 7,980,506 of OZ025283.1, read as the reverse complement.
GAGCTTTACAGAATAAATTCCTATGAAAATATCAGTGCTTTATACCTATTAGGGAACATGAAGTTCTCTATCTTTCCTCTGGATAGTTGTTGGAGAATAATACCCCAGAAAAAACAAGGCTCGGCTTTGGTTATTACTTCTCATGGAATCGACTCGACTAACTGTAAAAGCACATGTTACCTCATGCTATATGGTACGATGGTACAATGTTTCGAAGGTTCTAGAGATGTCTCGAATTAAAAAAGAGGTTTTTATGAAACCTGTCAACATAGAGATCTACACTACAATGGTACTACTGCAGGATTTCGCAATAATACCAGTTATACTGTTGGGGGCGCATATCTTAGCCTATTCGCGTGGTGAATTTATCGTTGGTTGTTCCCTAATACAGCCAACAGGTTCTCATTCCATTATGGCTTAGGGCAAAACATCAGCTCTCCAGGCGCTATGGCGATTCTGCTACTCACTGATTTATACACTATTTGCTGGGGAGGAGGTTGCATTCAATGTATCTACATATGAACTCTCTCTTTTGCCCAGTTGAAGATCTGTATACTGGCAGCTTCACATCACTGACAGTACTACAGAGTTTTTAAAAATGTACCTCTCCTTATCTTTTAAAATCATCAGATGCAGATGTAGGTTAGAGTTGAATAAAGTCTATTACTTCAAAAAATAGCTGTTCATACTCTTAAAAGTAAAAGAGGCTACAACATACCTTGTCCTTCTTCAAAGGCCGAACAATATCAAATGAATTAATATTAACTGGTATCGTGTCTCTTTCACTATACATGAAAACTGAGCAAGTGTCACCAGATATCTGGCGAATCGCTCCTTCTTTATTGGCAAACTTTTGGTCCTGAAAGCAAAATCAGAAACGGATTGACAGAGGTTACCAATAAGGTATGAACCTATTCAATAAGAGAAAATATCACAATCCTGCGAGGAAATGTCTAATGGTATACATTTGGCTGGCTTGCATTTAGCTCGAATTCACAAAAAGTACAAATGATATTCTTCTACAACTTCACAAAGGAATTATCTACGCTTCATTTTAAAACAATCACCTAATAAGTCCACTATAACAAACGTAGAAAATTGATGCTCGTTAATCTAACCTATGATGTGCAGTTTTTGAAATGTCTAAGAAATCTGTACACTTCACTACTTCACAATAAGCTAAATTCTACCGAAAAAGTGACTAAGAATGATAAAATGATAAGACAAACATATCGAAATTAATCAACCACTGAATATATGGGCACCTCGTAATCATCATGCAGTTTTACTTCTATATCTTTGCAAACTTCGATCTTCTGTGATGGAGCTACAAAATAATTGCAATTCATATCTGTAAACATACGAGTAAAAGACCTTCCAGATGAAACACTCAGGGCTCATTTTTACACCTAAAATGTTTAAAGGGATGGGCCTTACTTTCTATGTATTACAGTTACTGTTTATCCTTACATGGTATGAGGTTTTGGTCTGGTCTACTAGACAGAGAGGTGTTAAAATAAAAGTATCTATTGTTTTCTTCAAGCAAAGGGCAAAATCATCTATTATCCAAAAGGGATTCAACAAAAAAGTCACTACGGGGAACATCTGTTTTGGCTCATGAATACAAAGCAGCTTATATTGCCAAATTAGATGATCAAGTTAAGAATCTCTCTCAAATATAAATTCCAGTAGTGAAGAAGTCAGGTAAACTAATGGTAAATAAATAAAGCCAACATAAAAAACCTACTACTAATGGAACTCTATGAAAGATACATAACAACACATGCATAGACTGCAGGCCAAAGAACAGTTTTCACACCTACAATTAAAACAATCAAACACCCAGCTTTGCTATATGTATGCAAAAAGTAAGCATACTTACTGTCATCATATGGAGCACCGGGTGTAAGTGGAGACTGTGGTATCAATCCAGTGCCGGGTGTCATTGGTGTGCCCAACATAGGAGATGGCGTCTGCTGCATTGGTGAATACGAATCCCCTCCATAAATATTGTGAGCAGGAGTCCCTGGCGTGTATGGGGCTACATAACCACTTGGGGTGGCTGGACTTGGCGTGGTACCAAAGCTCTGTAAACCGAAATAAAAACAAGGTCAAGGATCACTAATGCAAAAGTGAAGTAAACTGCAAAATAGCAGAGGCATGAACTGAACGGCTTATTCATGCTCAGTTACGAAAAAACCTATACCAAGCTTGCAAACTTTCATTCCTTTTCAATCTATGGTACTGCTTGAATCCTCATAATAAAATAACTCTTTATCAAGGGAACAATGCAAGCAAAGGCGTTCCTGTAATAGTAAATTTCTCATAGAACACAGCCTCCTTAGCAAAAAGAAACTATAAAACAAGCCTTAAGCCCAGTGTTTTATGTTTAAGTGCTGAAAATTGCAGAAAAAAAGTTCCCAACTCGATGCTCAAAAATGTAACAACTCATGACAGAGTTGTCTGATGGTCCGTTGCGAATACCAGACTAGCAATAAAGCTTCCAGCAATCATGTCTTGACTTCTAGAAGGCTAGAAAATCAATGCTATTTATATGCTTTTTAATGTTTAATGGTTGGTTGAAGATTTTCTTGATGTCACTGATTCATTGTGGATAAATGCTATCACTTGATGCATCAAACTCACAGGAGATGGGTTCACAGCATCGAAGGAGTATTCAAAATCTTCATTTGGCCTTGCAGGTGTATTTGGCTGTGTAGGGTCCCAAGCGCCACCATGTCCAACATGAGACGGCGTTCTTGAAGGATCATGTGAAGGTGTCCTTGAAGGATCATGGGAAGGTGTCCTTGAAGGATCATGGGAAGGTGTCCTTGAAGGATCATGCATTGGTGTCCTTGACGGATCATGGATAGGAGTTTGAGATCCATAACGAGGCGTACGGCTTCCTAGAGTGGAAAACAATATATAGATACAGAGCTATGCAAGCCACTAAGATACGCGAACATACTAGCAGACTGGCATACCTGAGTCGTTGATGAGACAATATTCCTGTGGCTTATTAGATGATTTTGTATTCAAAATGATATCAAATATCGGGCATAACCATCTGATTCCCTTACCAAGATAGGTATAAATCTAATAGAATTAAGAGTTTTAAATGAGCAGAATCCTGGATCTTCTCTCAAATATATAATAACACAAGTATCAAACACATCATCAAAAGTGAAAATGAACAGCAGATCATAGATACAGATATTGTAAGATTCAAGAATCTCCATTGCTCTCATATTCTGGGTGTGACTTCATCAATCAGACAACATCGATTTTGTGCGAGGACAGTTAGAAAAAGTAATAAAAATTGCAGTTGGATCATGTACATATAACATACCGTCATGAATAGGCGTCTGACTTCCATACATCGGGGTTCTTGATCCATGTTGTGGAGTCTGTGCCCCATACATTGGTGTTTGTGATCCGTAGAGTGGTGTATGGCCGTAAGCAGTGACACCGCCACCCTTGTTTTGACCACTACGTTAGCAAATCAAATAAATGAAGCTTGCAGGTACAGAAAAAGTAATATTTTTTCTTAGAGGACATAAATGCTGACGATGTACACATTGAGGCTTTGTTAAAGGAAAGAAATCTTCAATAAGCTTTTACACCAGAAGCCATAACAACTGCTTCAAAGAGTTTAAAAAATCAATACCAAACAAACCTTTCTGCAACCGTAAGAGAAAATTAGCATTTCTAATTAAAAAAGCCATAGAGAAAAGCTGAACAAAAGACATAAGATAGAAAACTAAAGACAAAGGGAGCATATACAAACGTCAGAGGTCGATGTTTTGCATACTCATCTCTCTCTCGTCCTCTTCCGATGCTAAGGCTTCATATATTCTTGACCATTTGCCTAATTCATCTGATCTACTACACCCGGTTTGAACTAATTGCAATGGGTAGTAAAATTGGGGATCCTGGCCTTGTGTTTGGTCAATATGGTAGAAAATTTCCGGGGGTCGCACTAACAGCCAACTACGATTTGAGGATTATGCTGATTTACTACACCATGTATGAACTAACTGTAATGTAAAATACCAAGGGAAGATTCACTTACGTCACAATGGCCAGCCTCGATCTATCCACTGAAATTGTCTTACAATTAGTATGCAGCTCGATACGCGCCAAAGTATCTGTTGCATCTTTAACAATCCCAATATACCCTGCAAAGGATTAGTTACAACATTACATGTCAAATCTGTTTAGAGCCATAAGGCTAATACGAAAGAGAAGTCAACGCAATAAATTCCACATTCTCCAATGTAACTGGCCAAAGAGATTGCTAAAGAAAAAAGGGTATAATCTACATCAGTCTTTTGGGCTACTGAAATAAAGCAGAAAAGTGATGTGGTTATAGTAAATCACATTTAAAAACGACAAGGCTGTTCGAAAACATGGATAATTCTATAAACTTAAGAACAAACAGTACGATTCAATTATGAAAGAACTGTGGTAATCAACTAACAGCTAGTAATGGTTGGGATACTACAATGAAATACTTGTATACAAATATTTCATATTAAGAATAATAATTGTTACACTACGACCAAATAGTTTAGCATTACACAAATATACTTCTGAAAATGCTTCAAACAGGAAATATTCAAGGAAAGATTTTGTTCATGATTGCTATGACGAAAATACAGCAATTCTTTAACATTAAAAAGATCTTCAAATCCACAACATTCCAAATTCACAAATCTGTAAGAAGACAGTTTCAACGAGTTCACTTAAGTGACATTCTCTTCCTGCTGGCAACATAGTATCCACGATATAAGCATAACTTACGTACTCCGCTTGAAATTGTTCTATCCCAATCCTCAAAGTGCGTAATTGACGTAAATGAGATCAATAAACAAGTCAGTCTCGATCAGTCCCACAAGGCTACATGGCCTAATTTTATAGTACCAAAAGTATCGATCATTCTTCAAAAAATAATGCTGATACATCTTAAATCTGTCCTTTACCTTGCTCTGTACTTGGCCTAAATAAAAAGGATAACAAGTGGCATTTTACCACCACTCAAGCAAATTACGCCTTCAATCAATAGAGTATATCATACCTTTAAAAGGTCCTTTCGCTATTCTTACAGTCTGTCCGATCACACTGTTGTCCCTAAATCCACGGCCACCACCTCGTCCCATTCCCCTTCCACGGCCAGCACCCGCAACTCCTCCTATCAAAAAATGAAATGAAAAGAGATTCATGTATCACATCATCATGAAATCTAACTTGAACAAAAACTTACCCTGTAAGCCATGAAATATCCAGAGCAGCTGACAAAATCATACGTTAACACACTGTTCTCATACATTTGAAGACAATAATTTTCAAACTGAGATATGGTCAGGGAAGTGAATTTATCTCTAGATCCATTGGTCGTTTACATCCCCTTCCTTCTTAAGGCTTCTGCTTTGATTTTGACTTACAAACTCTAATGTAATGAGCTCTTTGATATTCTCACGAAAATGTCCTGAATTGGAAACACGCAGTTTCAAACTAAATAAATTTTTACAAATAGCATAAAGCTAAAATCTAAAAGCATGGTACTACACTAAAATCTCGATCAAAGCTGTGAATCATCAGATGCACGTCTTATTACGAAAACAAAACATTGTACCTCCACCATCTCTTGCTGGACTACTTCTGGGGGACATTGGAGCAAATCCACCGCTAATGATCCCAAGTGAATTTGTAGCTGCCTATCAAAGATGAAAACAAAATGAAACTGAGACAGTTGGTCAACAAATCGAGCAAAAGTCAATGTAATCAAACATCCATTCACAGTTAGGTCAGGAAAAATGAAGGTAAACAATAAGCCATAATTTGAAATTTCATTCTGATTGGTTAACAGTGCGTAGAAGGCAATTTGGAAGTGGTAAAAATGGTTTGCTAATGATAATATCTTCTTAACAGATTTCATCTTGACAATAAATCTATCATCAATAGGCCATATATTTCACCCAACAAGTTGTCTTTCAAGGAACATAAGTCAATCAAAGATGAGACAAGGCAACTTCCATCTTGCACAATCAGAACAGTCACAAAAAATGATACCCTAAGAAATTCTTTCCTGTTTGCATTAATGTCAAATCACATTCAAATCTAATGCTGCAAGCGCATCTCGACTAAATTCGGGTTTCCGATTTCGGAAAGAAACTCACTGCTGCCAGGCCACATCCATTTGCAAATCACAAGAGGTTCTGGTATGGACTGGGAATAATGATTTCGAATCCGGAATCCGAAATCCAAACTTAAGTGGAGATAGGGCTTAAGATTTAAAGTATTTCCTTTGATAAATCTGAAGAAAAAAATCAACAATGAAATATTAATACAAGACAACGCAAATTCGTTACCTTGCCACCACCAGCTAAAACCAAATTTTTGGCCTTTGCAACAAATACTCCACCATTTTCCATGACAAGTTTTGATGATATAAAAGCAAATCCTCGATAAAGATGCTTGATCTCTCCCTGCATGCCCTAGAGAAGAAATACGCAAAAAATTATATGCAAAACCGTCAGAATTAACAGCACCAAACATCATAAAAATCTGCACGATTGGATCATGTATACTAGACACTCCAACAAAGGACGCTAAATCTATCAATATTCAATAAAGAACACTAAAAAAGAAATTTCAACTATTAAACTTATAATATTTAGGCCTGCGTTGTGTGACATAATATGTAGACTCACGATGGTTTATATCCAAAATTATCTAAAAAAACATGTATTTTCTAATCTCTACTGTCCATCAAAATCTGAAGTGTCAATTAAATGTTGTGGACATTATATCCTTCCACTTCTTGAATAAAGTGTCCATTAACTGGGATGAAAATCAAATGTTAAGGATATTATAAAACTTACAAACAGTTAAGGGGAAATATTGTGAAAAGACAAGGTTGATGATAAACAGACATACCGATTTCGGACCATCTGTAACTTTAACAATGTCCCGAACTTGGATATTATTCTAAAACGCAAGTAAAAGCTTTAGGCACACGAAAGAATAACAATGGAAAATAGGAATAAAAATTTAATGAAAAGTAATTGACAAGTGCATAGGACCCCAGAAGCAAATATGCTACAGTTGCAAGAGAGTCACATAGAAAAAACAGCAACAAGCTGAATAAAATGTACAAGACGAATATGTCAGATAAAGGTACAAACAAAGAAAAAAGCCAAAGAACTGAAGTAGTCAAAATATAATTCAGAACCCACAGAGTCCAGACTCAACCATTGTTAGAATAATGAAATGAATATTACACAAAATAAATATATTATTTTTCTATAAAAAAAACCTTGCCAACATACTTGTTCTGAATCCAAAGCAACTGCATTCCTATCTTTTCGCTTGCTAACCGCCTGAGGTTTAACTTGTACGACCTAAAACATTTGTTACTAATTACATAGGACGAAGACTGTTCTATGACTGGTAAATCTCTATTTTTGTCATCCATGATCGATGTTCCTATTCAAGATCATACTTACATCGTATAAAGTTTAGAGTATATGAGACAAGACTTGGTCCATTAAATTTTCGGATGTTGGACAATGATACCAACAGGCTATCGCGAGGATGTCAACAACTGTTCTATGACTGGTAAATCTCTATTTTTGTCATACATGATCTACGGTCCTATTCAAGATAATACTAACATCGTATAAAGTTTAACGTATACGAGAAAAGACTTGGTCAATTAAATTTTCGAATGTTGAACAATGATAACAACAGGCTATCAGCTAGTAATTAATAGGTTGCTTTTCTACGCTGCTAAATTCGCAAGTCACATGCAAGAAGCCTATGACTCACCACTCAGCGATTGTAAAAACAAATAATCTCACAGCATATAAACGTGATACAAATTCACTACCTTTCCATGTTGATTCAGAACTGAAATGGTTTCTCTTTCAAGACGTACGATCGTACCAACAGTCATAGGGCTAGAGAAAACAAAATAAAAAAGATGCCAAGACAAAGCAAATCACTTAAAATAATAATAATGTCAAAATGCTGCTGGCGATCCCAGCTATTCAAAAAGCACAATAATATTTGTTCGGTCATGATTTGATGTTGATGAACTTATTATCAATGGGAAACACTGGTGGGCACACCAGAATGTCACGGGTGATCAATATATTCATGATCATGATCACAAAAATCAACATATGCATTGATTCATATTTATGATCGAACAATGATTATGTGTGATTCATACTGATCAGCAGTTGCCAATATACTAATGAGGAAATTTTTGACGTCAAGAGTTGCCTATCAAAAGCAAAACTGCGTACTCAAGTTGAACCAGATCTCCCCACTGGTGTTGTCCAAGAGAATCAACACCACTGCTGACATCACTGCACAGTTGTAAGTCATCCTGTTTGGCTTTGAGCTAAAGGGAACGAGCCACAATTGTTAGTACTTCAGGTAACAAAAACAAAAACCTAACAAAACATCACATTTGTGTTAACATAGAAAGCAAATCTGAGATCGATCGACATACACATATACCGATTCTGTCTTCATAATCAAATCCAAAACAGGTCAAATATCAAAACAGATTTAGTTTAGAGCGTGCAAAATCGAACATACATCGATATACAACAGGTAATTCAAATTAACAACAAACAAGTAAACCCCAAAACCTTTATATCGAATTGAGAACTTAGGGATCAAATCTAAACAAATCGAAGGAAATCCTCTACATCTACATTACATAGCATTAAAACCACATAACCTCCTATTATGTCATTCCATGCACAACTGTCACCCTAGTCCATCTGACGGTAAAGACATTATAAACCTGTAACGTTATAATTCTAAAAGATAGCAGCTTATAAACCTAACAGTACAGGGATTCAGTCACAATAAATGTTACTGACATACAGCAAAACCCCGCACATAGAATCCTATGATTTTGGAATGAGTCTGTTCATGCTTTTTTGTGATGAGGTAGAATCCGTGATCAGGGTGCAGACTTTTAATACCAATCATATCCTTGCATACACTGCCTATTACAGGTATGTATGCAACATTTTTGGAGCATACATGAAAGAGGGAGAATGGCAAAACAGGCTGAATCTAATTGTCAGTGGATATAAAATGAAACCATATGTCAAAGTATATAGTTTGATATCAGGATGAAAAAGTTCTAAACAATTAATGTAAAATAAAAATTTCAGGCAGTAGATTTTTAATAAATGAAGGTTCTCATTTGTGAGGCTCTAATGTATAGCTCCATTACTTCATGAATTTATATATCATAATAAGAGCTATAATTCATAAAAACTCACTGACAGATCATGATACTGGGACATGGACATCAATACTACATGAATACACCTATCAACATTCACAGTTAAATGTATGGGGGCTCACTCCCATGAAAGGTACTACTGCTGCAACCAAGTCCTACTTCACCAGTACTGGCGCTATACACACTCATTTACCATATAAAGAATTATACTTCCATAATCGTACTTCGTGTAAAACTATCCAAATGGTAAGGACGTCAGAACCAAATGATTACCTCTTGAACGGCTAAATCTGAGAAAAGAACAACAGCATTGTCCTCCACTCTTATAATTAAACCAGTATCTCCTTCGTATCTTCCCGCGATGACTTTTACATGATCACCGACTATGAAATGCTTTCGCAACTCATGGGCTGGAAACTCTAATGCGTCCTGAAAAATGGGGACAGCGAATGAGGAGAACGATGATTGAAAACAATTAATGCAAGACGCTGTCTCTTCCTATGTTTTTCAGGTTTAAATTCAATCGAGGTAAAAATTCTATACAGTATAAACAAAGACAGAAAAACTGCTTAACAAACGTTTAGCAAAAACATTAGGGAACAAAGTTTTTATGATGAGTCTAATATGCTGCAAACACTGTGATAGCAAAGTCTATCCTCCTTGTACCGAAGTCTACCAGAATTTTTACTGCGCTACAATTCGATCCCTAAACAAAAAATGCTACTTATATCTTTAATGTAGAATAATTGCTTTGCTGCACTGGGTCCAATAGTGCTACTAGATTGGAATAAATAGCGCCATGTATGAAATGAGGAGCAAAACAGAGCCAAAGTTAGTGGTGCGAGTTGACGAGCAAGGGAGAGAAAGGATAAGGGAAAAGATGAAAGTAAATGCACAGAATTCAAAAAACAGTATACTACTAGAATATAATAATAACACTTTGCTTATCAAAACATCTGTTAAACCAAAATACCTTCAAATCTTCGTGTTTAGGCATAATTGTTATAGTATTTCCATCGATAGATAGAATCTTTCCTTGAAGATGAATCAATTCCCCTTCAATGACCTCAACATTATCACCTGGTGCAAAACTGTGCGTTGATTCCTCCTCTATTTTTCTTTTACCAGATACTTTGAATGGTTAAGGAACTAACCGTAACAAAAAATATACCAAAAAACAAAGTTTCAAAAAATAAATTACAGGCCATGAAAACTTATAAACCATAACCGTTAGCTATTATTCTTTATGGGCCATTAAAGGTCAAAATCATACATAGGCGAAGATAAATCATAAGTATTGACAAATACAGAGTATACCGAAGGTAGTAAAGGTCAAACCAATGATGCAGAGACGACATCCACCTATATGCTGTGATAAACGTACAGACCATAAAAAAGTAAAAGCCATAAAAAATTTAAAGGCCATGAATTTAGAGTAGACAACACACTGCAGGTCCTCAAAATCATCAATGAGTAAATCCAGAAAATGCGTGTGCACCACTGGCTACTTGGTTGCTGACCATCTTTAGTAAAGGTAACGGCTTGATGGTAGTGATTACTTCATACAGTGGCTTTACGGTAATGAAAAGTTCCCATAATTTAAAAGAAAAACTTTGTGATATATGAAAAGATACTCTCTAATTCAGCATCGTCAATGGATGTCTCAAACTTCTCTAGTTCACTAAGTGTAGGTTTTACTCCTTCGATTATCTAGCAAAAATAAGGAAACATTGCACAGTGATTGATGGATCAAAGTACACAACAATATTCCTGACAATATATCTTAGAACTTGTTATATTTCCACTATGAAATGCAATGAGAAATGTTGAAAAGAAGGAAATCGTTGTAAAAATCGAAATAGGCTGAAATGTAACGCAACCTTATGGATTGTTTCATACAACTTGAAAGGTAACGGTCAATAAACTGCGGCCAGTAAACAATAAAAATTTTACAGTAGGAGCTTAACACTTACCACTCCTGACATAGATATATTTTTATACAGAAATCCATTTCTATATCGATTTGATTCAAAGAGAAAGAAATCCCCATCCTGAGTAATCTCTCCGCCAATTTCACTGTATGAGAAAAGTTAATTACTGAATGAACCTTCCAGCGGCTTCATACACTTGATGAGAAGATTCAAATTCTAACAAGGCATTTAAGACTGATAAAATCCTTCTGACCTCTCCAATGGAATCTCATTCACTAAAAAGAGTTATCTTCGTCACAAGCCTAGCTACGTGTCTCAAGACCGATAGATAAGGCTGAAAGATAGTGTAAATTTGATGTCTTGTTATAGATCACGCAGGAAAAAAAACAACGAGTATGCTTAGGCCATGCGGCTTTCTCACGCTAACAAAACTTGTATATATATAAAACGATTACGTAATAATTCCCATAGAGAGTCTGGGTTTTAGTTCATGCAATGTCACTTTATTACATCACTCCCTTTTCTTTTAGCGTCCTTAACTTGGCAATATGTTGGAAGGTATTGCACGTCCGAATCTATCAGGTGGATTTCTTTGTCTTGTTGATCTCCGCACTATCGCTGGTGAAGAATGTCCTTGGTCTCTTTGTTCAGAATTATAACTTGGCAAATCATCATCATCATCAGAATCTGTATCCCAGTTTTCTGGTTTTGGTATTCTTTTGAAATGTGATATGTTGCGCTTGACTTTACGTTGATCTTTATTTACTGCAATTACCTGTGTTCCTTTCCTTTCAACGACAATATACGGGTTTGTATCAAATCGTGTGGTCAGCTTGTTTTTCTTTTGCTGTTTTACCAATACAAAATCTCCGACTGCTATATCGCTATCTTTGACCCGTCTTTTGACATCACTGTACTCTTTGTTGTAGTGCTGTTTCTTTTGGTCATTATTGCAGGCTTCTCTATGTCTATCAACGATCGATTTCCTTGGTAACGTTGGCAATTTACCACGAATAGTACGATTGAAAAGAAGTTCTGATGGTGGAACTTTGGTGGTGCAGTGTGGCGTTAATCTGTATTGCAAGAGAAAACGAGACAACTCTTGTTGCCACACCCTCCCTTCTGCTCGTGCTGTTTGAATAGCTCTGCCAAGGGGCTGCATAAAGCGCTCAACTTCGGCATTGCCTTGAGGCCATTGAGGAGTTGCAGGGATGTAATCAATGTCCAACAGTGACAGATATTTCTTAAATTCGTCACTGCTAAATGGGGGCCCATTATCTGTTGTTATTTGATTGGGTAAACCATGAACTGCAAAAGTTTTATCTAACTTTGGAATTATGGTTTTTGCTTTGGTTGATTTCACTATTTCTACAATTGGAAAACGAGAATATCGATCAACAATTACTAACAGATATTCACCTGTTGGCATAGGTCCGTAGAAATCAATGTGAATCTTTTGCCAGGGTCCAGTGGGCATTTCCGACATTGTCAGAGGTTGTGGGGGAGCTGGTTGTCCTACAGCTTGGCAAGGAATGCAACGATCAAGTGTATCTTTTGTAAGCTTGTCAATATCTGGAAACCAGACTTTCTCTCGCATCAAGGCTTTAGTCTTTGACAGTCCTTGGTGAGACTCATGGGCAATGTCGATAGCTCTTTGTCTAAGTGGAGCTGGTAGAACAATTCGTGTTCCACGTAATATAATGTTGTTTGGACCGATAGTTAGTTCATCTTTGACACTTTTAAATGGCTTGACAGTGTCCATGTCCCAGCGATTTAGCTTTATTGCTGCTCTGAGACCTTTCATTTCTCTATCATCAATACATGCTTTAAGGATTTCCTCCATGGACATAGCTTTAGGGACGGCATTCATTGCGAGAAAGTGAACATATTCTTCTGTGATCTTTTCTTGCGCTGAAACGCTTGCTTTTGTGGGATGCCTGGACATGTAATCAGCTGGGTTGGATGCACCTGATTTATAAACAACCGAGAAATCATATGGTTGTAGGCGAAGAATCCAACGTTCAATTCTGGCAGATGTCTTGGCTTTATTGTGTCCATATATTGTCTCTAGAGGCTTATGGTCCGTTATCAAAGTGAATGAATGACCAAACAAATATAGGTGAAAGTGTTCAACAGCCCAGACAATACTGAGAGCTTCTTTCTCAGTTTGAGAATATCGTTTTTCTACTGAGGTTAAAGCTCTACTGGCATAGGCCAAAACACGATAATCTCCTGAATCTTTCGATTGTTGTGCCAAGATTCCAGAAACTCCAACTGGGCTTGCATCGACAGTGAGTATGGTATCTTGTGACTTGTCAAAATACGACATCACTGGAGCAGTTGTGAGGGCTGCTTTCAATTTGTTGAAGGCTTTCTGATGAATTTTTTCCCATTGAAAATATGCATTTTTCTTTGTCAGCTCTCGCAGAGGGCTAGTTATAGTTGCAAAATTTGGTATATACTTGGCGCTATAGTTGGCCATGCCAAGTAAACTACGCACCTCTTGAATGTTGGTTGGCACTGCAGCATTGCTGAGATCTTCCACTCGCTTAGGGTCTGGTCGTGTGCCCTTTTCTGAAAATATTTGTCCAAAAAATGAGAGTTCTGTTTGAAGAAAACTGCATTTGGAACTGTTCAGGACAAGACCCTTTTCTGACAATCTCTCTAGGCATGCGTCAAGTGCTCTGTCATGATCTTCACGTGTGCTACCAAACACAAGAATATCATCAGCTATATTCTTAACTCCTTTGATACCCTGCAAGTGTTGTTGTAAGGTATGTTGGAACAACTCTGAAGCTGCATTCGTGCCATAATTCAAACGAGTATACCGGAAAAGGCCTAAATGAGTGCTGAAGGTTGTTATATGTCGACTTTGCTCATCAAGCTCAAGCTGATGGTATGCTTGAGAAAGGTCAAGTTTGGAGAAGAGTTTGGCTCCATTTAGCTCATAGCTGATATCTTCGACAGTTGGAATCAAATGTCTTACACGTTTGATGGCCATGTTAGCCATTCGCATATCCACACAAATACGAACTGACCCGTCCTTTTTTGGAACTGCTACGATTGGAGAAATCCAAGGGGTTGGCTGGGTGTCAGGAACTGGTTCTATAATTCCGTCATTTTCGAGATCTTTTACCGCTTTTTCTACTTTGTCACGTATGTGATATGGAATTCTCCTTTGAGGCTGCGCTTGGGGAATCACCTCTGGATCTATGTTTAATGTCAGGGAATGACCTTTGAGCTTTCCAATACCGGTGAAAACTTCTGGATACTTGTTGACAATCTTTTGCACCGCTTTGTCGCTTGTCGTAGCTGAAAGTTTCTTCTGGATTTCATTCAAATGAAAACTAACAAGTCCTAAATCTTGAGCTGTTTGCGAAGATAATAGGCATCCACTGTTGTGATTATTTACGACATAGAACGTGCATGTCGTGTATCGTCTGGGTGTTTCCACGAGGGCATCGAATTTTCCGAGAAACCTTACTGGCTTGGTCGCATTGTATGTGTAGGCTTTCACGTTTGTTTTGTGCAATGAAATCCCTTTTAATTTTGAAAACGTCTCCTGATCCATGACATTTATACTTGCACCCGTGTCAACAGTAATTGCAAACGTATGACCAGCAACTGTAACCTTTGCTTTGGGTGTTTCCTTTCTGCGACTGTGTGAACGGTTTTCAAGCGAATATAGATAATCGTCAGATTCACTGGAATCACTTTCATTGTCAGCTTCAAGTGGTTTGATTTCTGTTGTTGTTCTGTTTTGTCGTTTGCGGGGTTTTCCCCCTCGGCACACACTAGCATAGTGATTTAACTTTCCACATTTGTGACACTCCTTTCCCTTAGCGGGGCATGGGCCTTTATGAGGAAACGAACCACCACAATTACCACAGCTCGGTTTTTTAACTTTGTCCGCTGGAGGTTGAGTTTTGACTTGATGCGCTGTCGCGGTCGGGGCATCTTGTGATTCGATTTCACGAGCTTGATATTGGCTAGTTTCAGAACGACGACCATCGAGAAGCATGTCCTTTAACGTGTAGTTAGGATCCTTAAGAGCGTTTTTACGTATCCGTGAAGACGTACCTGCGATGATTATTTGTTCCTCGATCTCAAAGTCAGGATTAGCGAATTCACATGTTTCTGCAAGTGACCGAAGACGAGTGTGAAACTTGTCTAAGGATTCCCCTTGTTCTTGCTTGGCCTGTCGGAAACGAAACACTTCGTATCGACGGTTCTTCTGGGGCTCAAAATACTCTGTGAGCTTTGCTTTAGCTGTATCAAAAGCGTCTGCACCGCCAGTGTCAGGTAGTTGTTTGAAAATCTCCCTGATACGTGGGCCAGCTTGATACAAAAGAAGTGCACGCTGTTGCTTTGTATCGGATATACCGCTTGCTACTAAGAAAGTATCAAAATCATCGAGCCACGTTTTCCAGCGTGTTGCTAAACTTGCACCTACAGCCGTATCTGGATCAAACGAAGGCAGAGGTTGTAGAGGTAGCTGTGCCATTGTGTATCCTCGTCGACAATGTAAATTTGATGTCTTGTTATAGATCACGCAGGAAAAAAAACAACGAGTATGCTTAGGCCATGCGGCTTTCTCACGCTAACAAAACTTGTATATATATAAAACGATTACGTAATAATTCCCATAGAGAGTCTGGGTTTTAGTTCATGCAATGTCACTTTATTACAGATAGTAAATATGGTGGCTTGATCTCCTAGTGCCATCTTTCCCATAAATCTGACATCATATGTAGTACTACTCTATTCTATAAAAACGTATGCTAACTAGGATCAGTCTAGGTATACCAAACAACACATTAACATCTATGCATATTAAGGCCCCAAAATCTCCCTGATATCTATGCGTTTCTTTTTATATAGTTGTAAGTAATGTCAAGATGTATTATTAGAAAAAGTCAACGTACTAATTGCTAATTAAATAACTCACATCCTTAAATGTTACTAAGCATTCACGGGTTATCTAAGCTTTCAATTAATCAAAAGGTAACAAATAGCATGGGATGTATAAGAGAGATAAAAAGTTTAAGCAAATTCTTTATGGCATGAAACAGAAGACGTCCTTTGTAAAATGCATACATAACTCAAAAAGAATGTACAACCTTTTTTTAGTTTATGTTCTTTAGAGAACAAATGTCACTATAATCACCGGAATATACCTTTTATGATCAGTAAGATGGTGTGGATAAATCCACAACTAGGTGCATCTGTTGCAAGCATTCTGTTCATCAGTAGATTTTAATTATGATTTATTTCCTAAAAGAGAAGAAACCAACACCCACCGAATTGCATCAGGATCAAACCATTTCTGTGGGGGGCGTCTTCGCCTTTTCCTTTTCTCTGCTTGATCCTTTATAAAGAATTGGATAGAAAAGAGGATTGTATTGTAATGAGATATGATAAAAAGACAGACTGGGAAAATACAAGTAAAAATTGGGTATTAAGAAAAGTTAATGATGGTAACGATATTCAGAATGGATACTTTATGAGAAGGCAGGAATCAAAAAGGAAATACGAATGCAACAGACACTTAATATTATACGAACACAGTAGGTTGGGAAGTAACACTGAATGTCAGTGGTGGAGATTGTACATTCCTTTATAAAAGCAACTTTACCAAAGTTCTTTAGCAACAACAAATGAGACATAACTCTATATAAACTGCTAACTTGTTGTGCGTTATTTGCAACGCAAAAAGAACAACAATTTCACAAAACACTCAGAAAATGAAGAAACCTGTCATCACTTATACCACAATACTACTTACGGCTACAGACTTCATTGCTCCACGCATTTGGTTATAATCGATGCGCGGTATCATTTTTATGGTGATCTGCAAAAATCAGAAGCCTTTCAGTGACGTATTCGGCAAGTAAAACGAGGGAAAATTGCAATTTTCTGAGATACTAATAGCAAAACACCAATGAATGGAATCAATGATAGAAACGCCAAGGTTGCAAATAAAATTATGGTGGACGCAGCTATCTATTAAACGTAAAGCTAAAACAGAACAGTTACATCAGATATAAAAGTAATACATGCAGTAAGAGCCCTCAGCATCAAATACAAGGAAAGACGAACAAATACTGAAACAGACTAATTACCTGATTTCTAGTTGTATTGACGAAATCAACCTATATATGAAAGAAATATGCTATTTAGTAACATTGACCCAACCTATATACAACCTTTAAAATGAAATTTCACTACAATCATGAGTAACTAAAAGGCACTAATAGTGGGTGGGAAATGTAAACAAAGCAAAGGAAGGGCAGACGGAAGGGCAGACGGAAGGGCAGACGGAAGGGCAGACGGAAGGGCAGACGGAAGGGCAGACGGAAGGGCAGACGGAAGGGCAGATGGAAGGGCAGACGGAATGGGTAAACGGAAGGGTAGACGGAAGGGTAAGTATTACTGTCCATTCTAGCAGAGCACCAGATACCTTACTAAGATAAAAAGACAAAAATGGGGTCGGAAAGGATTCGAAAATGAAAAAACAACAGAATAGAGACGATAATAATCTAATTATGATAAGAGCATACTGCTTATTCGTTGGGATATAGCAAGGATACATCAAAACAAAGAAAATCCCGCCATATATTTTTATGTGTCAGCCCGTTTGGGGACAACTGCTACTGAGAAGAACAAGCTACCTAATTTGCTATGAACATTGACAGAAATTTTCCTGCAATTCTGTCCTGTGACCCCAAGAACAAATATAACTGTCGGTACACTTAGAGGTGCTTCAAGTGAAACTCTGAAAGTGTTACAGAGAAGAGACAGTGAGGCACAGCTACCAGATCCCTTGTGAGGGGGCAATATTTTCCTGTTGGAAAATAATTATATTGAGCTTAATAACAGGTTTAAAGAGGGGCATGAACAACATAAAACGGTAGCGAGTTTGCCCCTATTCTATATCAGTCATTTCATAACCCATCTGAAAGAAAATCTATCAGTTAAATATTGGGAAAATATGGATTTGGATATGAAGCATAAATAAAATCTTAAAGGCTACCACAGAACCATGACATCACATGGAGACGCATCCAGAGATTGCATGAGAATGAAAGATCAATGGCCCCCTAAATCAAGTTTAACTGGCATATTATGCGTGAGTGCAGAATAATAGCGAGAGTGAGTATGCACGATATATAGGCATAAGTATACAATAATTTACAGCAAAAAGAAAATACAATGAATTCACACTGACGATGGACCCTGTAATGTGTCCGAAACGTCCAAGGGTTTGTCTGTAAGGATTTTTCGATAAGGAATTGGGTCTAGTCAATAATTATGGAGATGTCCTAAAAAGAGTTAGTTCACATCCACTTGGCCTTCTTTGTCGTTGTTTTGCTTCTACATTTTATTAAAAAAGCTTCGGTTCCCGACCAACAGTAGAAGTACATGACCAAACACCCTGATTCTGAATTGGCTGAAGAACATAGTGTCAGAATTTTGTATCACCTATAAACATGTGAAACCAAGTTTTGTACAGTTACATCGGACTGTTTTGCATATTACTACATCTCAACTAGATATTAGGAAATACACGACAGCCATGATAAATTCTCCTCTAGCTAGCCAAAGATCATGGAAGAAATATGTTCTGGGACAGAGAAAACTAGGTTGGTAAAGACAAAGAAAAAAAATTCCAAATTGTGTACTATAATCAGAAATTAGGCCAACTAAGCTATTTAAAATCACAATGAGACCGTAAAACAAGTTTGACGTAGAAGCCATATGAAAGTGCAACCAGCGCAAAGTCATGCTGGAAATAAATCGGACAGGGATCAGGAATTATGAAGAGTGTGTGCATATTCATAGCTTTAAGAAAATTGAAGCCGACGTAAAAGCAAAAAACAGTAAAGATATCAGCCAAAAAATCTAGTATTTTACCTGAGCTATGTCGTCTTTATAGATTCCCCGTTTACAGCGCACCCATGACTTTGGTTTTACTTGCACTATATCTTTAACAACTTTTAAAACATCAGCCATTTCATTTATTGGGACCATTTGTTGTTTCCAAACACCCATTTTCAGAGCACCAAAGCCTTCAATTGCCTGGTATAGAAGATGCGGTATTGAGTTCTTGGCATTGTTGAAATATTTCATGTTAAGGAAAATTGAATCATAACGTTTCAGATAAACGAAGATATTTGGAAACCGACGAAGTGCGTGAGAATTAAGCAGGAAAACAGAAGAACAAAAGGCAGTGGGAAAGACCAAATCAGTCTTTGATAACTTTCAGTTGCTACGCGTATATAAAAAAATGCAAAAAACCGAAATTCCCTGGCCAAATTTGGGGTAAGCAAATCTGCGCATTGGAGCTTGGTGTATTATATGGTATAAAAATTTTGAGATCTTACATTTTTCAGATGAGTTTGTTTGTATGCTTCAATGTATATATACCCTTTCAAGCCTTCAGGAGCTATTGCCGATTTTATTTGAATGGCCTAAAAAGCAAAGAACCCATAAATAGAGAGAAAAAGCTAGCATATGTTATTCGGAAACAATATGGTCATACTGATACAATGTAAAAGTAGCAAAATGCCTATAAAATATAACACAATACTAAATTACAATAATTATATAATAAATAAGTTATCATATATTATTCGAAAAAGCGTTAGGTAATAAACACAAAAGCAGTATCAGGGTTCTCAGGACTGTTCTAAAAAAAATTCCCTGATTTTTCCAGGTTTTCCAGGTCAAGTTTTTCAAAAATCCCAGACTTTCCTTCATATTTTCCCAAGTTTTGCTTAGCATTTTGCTTACTTATATCAACATTTTGCTATTTGAATAGTTAAGAAGAAATTATGTCTGGGGTATCTTTTATCAGAAGAAGTCTATGTTGCCGTGGCTGTTGGAAACTAAATCTTCAGCACAAATGCAAGTTAGAAGTCAAATATTTCTGATAGGGTGCTTCAAATTTGAAAAATCAGGCAATCATTTTAAAAAATTCCCTGACTTGTCCAGGTTTCCCAAGTTTTCCAAAGTCCTGACAACCCTGAGTATACCAAAATCATTAATAGCTAATTTAACGAAATGACAAATGCATCATTGCATGATGTCAGCATACAGTACTGGTACTATGAAATGGCTGGCTTTCGATTGGCTGGCTGGTTGTTGACCGATATGGGATAATCACTGATTTTGTGATTCTAAAGATTTAAAATCTCTGACAAAATCTCAAAATCAATTATTGAATAAATAACGACTATTGAATGCTGAATGATGGCTATCTAGAGATAGGCCTTGTGTTGTTGATGTTTTACTGTCAATCGATCTATCAATCGATCAATCGGTTGAAATTATCAATGATCAATCAGCCATTTGCATGTAGCTTCTATCAGTATTAACGAATTAATCACTCAGCCAATCAACCAATCATTATGCCTCATTTTGATAAGCTCCGGCATTGACAACAAATCATTCAGGATGGTTTACACTCGTCAAACAATCAACCACACAGATTGATCAGGAAAGGTTCAGAATCTTATCGCTTTCAATGATGACAATCCTTCATCAGCAACAAAGTACTTAAAAAGCTTTTCAAACAATAAACAACGATACACTATCATTGCGAATATCAACTGCAGTGCCTCTTTTATGTAATCACTATTCATACAGAACTTCACACATTCTAATATAAGATCTTACATTTTCAGTATTTTCAAGTGCAAGGGCCTTTCGCATTAATGCAATAACTGTCTGCTTTTCCTCTCCAATCTAAAAGTAACAGAAAGCAGCTTGAAGAAGTAAAATAAAAAAAGAACAGCTAATCTCTACAGAGACAATCGAGTAAAACTCTAAATCGTTTAACTAAAGCTAACTTTATAACTAAATTAGCCAGAATAGTGATAATATTAACCACAGTGATGTCAATGTTAACCACAATAAAGAAAATATCAAGCAATATGAAAAAAATAAAAAAAATAGTGATAGTATTACCCGAAATGATGCTTTTATGAATCAAAATAAAGTGAAAAAATACCAGCTAAAATGATACTAATATTAACCCAAATGGGGCATTATCCGCCAAAATGACGATAAAATTCACCAAACTAACAATAATATAAAACTAAAACGATTATAATCAAAGTGAAGGGAACGATTATACAATTGTACTGGGTTCAATTCCAATTAAATCTGCTGCAGACATTTCCATTAAGTCATGAGTCTTCGAAAAACATGATAACTTACACGACATCGAACCATCCATAAGTTAGGATCCCTATTAACAAAGGAATCAGTATATCAGTATAGAATTAAATCCGATTTTCAAACAAATTCCTCAATGGCATACTTCTCAATTCTTGACATTACTTGGGGCACCTTCCTATTTACTTTACTACCTAAGCTCCTAAACCATTTACAGATATGTGACATAAAATCCGAATTTATTCAAGTTTGTTCATTCAATAACTCCTTTAGGAAACTGTTCATTCAATCACAAATTCATTCATGAATCCAATCATTCATTCATTTACTTATTCACTCATTCAATCATTTCTCAACTCATTCATTCAGCACTTCAATATCCCTCACTAATGTCGCAAATCACTAGTTATGTAACTTATATACATATTCAAAACCCTAGTTCTTCAACAAAATTCATCTTTCATTCGCAAAAATCCATGCGTTTAACGAGGTCACAACAACTCTTCAAAAAAGTTCTGCCATCAATGAAAGACTTACTTTACACCTGGCAGCAACCCTTGCTGCTCAATATCTTCCACCTTGTCATAATTACCATCAGGATAACTGTAGAAATATTAATGAGACAAAATAACATAAAAGCACAAAAGCATATTAAAACAGTTATTTCTATAGTGTGGTGACATAGATCTCTACAGGTAGCTCCATCACTTAAGGCTACGCAGTCTTTACCAGGAAACAGTTGAAGCCTCCAGTAGGCTTTTCAAACTACAAATATTTCAAAGGTGTCACAGCACCTGAATGTGGTACTGGGATCCACTAGATCAAGTAATCGAAGAAGCTTTAGAGAGAGAGATAAAACTATAACATTTTGCATCAGTTTTGGCATGGGGGTAATCAAATACCACAAAAATCCTTTTTAATCTATCTCACACAGATTTAAACTTGGGGTTCGTATAAAAAATCTCTCGAAAAACGGAGAATTCGAATAACCAATCCACTGTCAGGATAGCTAAGGTTAAACTCTACATACATAATCACAATTCTTTCCAACTAGAGCAAAATCATCAAGGATTAATCCATGACGATCTAGTCAACAAAAGTTCGACCAACTACCTTTCCTGTGCTGCATACTTGGTTTTAAAGTATTCTGCTATGTCTTCAGCAGTCTCTTGCCTACAAAAATAAGACATTTGCTTGATAGCAGATCAGGAATCACTTTGGGAACCTGCAATTACTATTTATTAAGTGGATCAATGCCGATGGTAGAGCATATAGTTCATTGGATCAAAATAAGAGTGAAACATATACTAAGTGCTTTACAGGAAAGGCAGGATGTAGCATAGAGACAAATGGGAAGATCAGCTAAGGAAAATTAATCCAATGAGGCCTTCATTGTGCATAAGAAAAAATCGAGATAGATCGCTCACTTGTTATCTTAAAAATAGGCAGGCATGGGCATAAGCCTTAGAAGTAAAGAAGCTACTTCTCTATTGAAAATACGAAGCCAACAGCTTTTCCATGAACGCAATGAGTAACTGTTGAGAAATTTATTGCGTGCTAATAATCTACAACTTCAAGGCTGTCCAAAGAAAAAACCGAACGATCATACGTTAATTAAATGCCCTAAAGTATTAGGAGTAACTGTACTTTCTAGATGAACAGTTGAACGTTTTCAAGTAAAATGATAAACACTTACTTCCATATGTTGTGCAATCTTCGAGCACCCTGCAAATGAAGGTGTGCATAAGCCATTACAACATTTGAGGGAAGACAAAAAATCATTCAATAATACAGATGTGAATCAAACAAGGACAATACTGGAAACAAACTCACATGGACATCCTCGTCACCAAGATTGGAGCTTTCCTCAACTGTTAAAAGAAAATAAGATATTTCTGACTGCAATAAACACAAAGGTGGCCAAATGAAGCTCTTTGCAAAAATTTTACATTACTGTTTCAAGGAAAAATTATTAAAAAACTTACAGTTACTGTTGTCACCAAATCCATCCTCAGGGTCAATGCTGTCATCTTCATTGTCATCATCAACATCTATAAAAATAATTTCAGATCATAACAGTATAAAAAATCTTACATAATAAATTAGCAAAGTAATAAGAGATTCTACAACATAAAAATGTGTGAATCGTCAACTGTTGCAACAGGAAATCTTTATTTATTGAATATCTGAAAAATGGCCTTGTTTGTGATCGTTTTGATTCTACGGTTCATTATAAAGCTGCGTATTTCTCCGAACGTCTCAAGAAACTGTAACAATGCATGCTGAAATCTAGAGAATTCACCAAAAAACTGAAAGAAAAGGACTCTGCAACTCAAACTATACAAACGTCTTTCAAAAAGGTCTCTTATCCTTGCAACAGTTAAGCAGAGGCTAGTGAGCTGCTGAGTGCAAAATGGTGTGCGATATGCGCAAAAACATTGCTTTTGGGAAAAGTATAGACTGTTAAGGTCCCAATGTGGACTTTTTACATTTTCCTTTCAAAATTCATGGCCCAGCACACATTCTATGTTATATAAACACTGCCGCGAAAGGCTGCCGATTGTGAATGTTTGAAAGTTACTTTTGAACAATTCAGTGCATCCCATTTTGAATGAGTTTACACTTTACACAGATTAAGACGTTGAGAAAAATGATCCCAAGTCAAGAATCTTGAAGCATATTGGGATATTCTTGAATACTTATTTCCATGTATTCTATTTACTTCATGCTCAAATTACATTACATCGGCGAGTATATAATTAAATTAAGAAGACAGAACTAAGCAGGAGGGAAGTCAATATTCAGTTTTGGGACAGAAACAAACATTTTTCCACGCGCGACGCTTAAATTATGAAATGCAAATGTCATGATTTCTGCCGAATGGCGTGTGTAATTGAGCTCGCGTGCGATAGCATGAGCTCCATGGAAAAGGTTGACATTGCAATTCTACCTTGATCACATAGGTTCTATCTTATGCTCAAAGTCTAATGAAAATGAAACAAACATGTATATACATATAAACCACATAAAGATAGACAATAATTTATTACGACAAATGAACTAGTACTTATAAACTTATAAGTACTTGTATGATGCATTAATTGTTCCAAACAGGAATCTCTACTATAGGATGCATAATCATATTGTTGAAATAAGCAAGTCTGATGACTACTCTTGAGTACCAGGATAAATGGAGGTGGGAATACTCGGAAGGGGGGCTGGAAAATGTTCTAGAAAATAACAATGGGGGGTAGAGCAATTGGGGGGGGTTGGAAAATATAACATAATGATATTGCAAAGAACAACTTAGGAGGACTGACTAACCATATATTGTCAATAGACAGCAAGGTAAAGGAAATTATAGCTATAGCGTAAGTAACTATTAAATAAATGTCTGGATAGCCTCTAAGTAAATGAAAACAATCTTTGTGAAAAACATAACTTCCCTGAAAACACTCTCAACACTGATAAATGGGGGGGGGGGTTTGAATAGGTGCAAGGGGTTGGAAAAAGTTAAAAAATTAACAATTGGGGGGGACAATTATTTGGTACCCAAGAGTACTTTCTGATATCACTGTTCATCCCATTTTATAGAAAATTGACTACAATGAACTTATAAATTGAAACAACTACTTCATTACAAACAAACCTGCTTCATCAATAATAAATCCACCATGGCTGGGCTTCTTCCTCTTTTTGCTAGATCCTTCATAATCATCATCATACTCATCATCATACTCTTCATCTTCCTCATCATCATCATCTTCATCTCTAAGATCTTCACCCTGAAATGCAAAAAAACCAGGACTTATAAGAACTAAATAATATGTTTGAATTGCTTTCTCTTCTTTTACAACCTGCAGCACAAAAAAGCAAATGTTTTCAACATAAAGAGTGGAGTCATGATACTTAATAAGCAAAAGAAGAAGCTTGGTGAGCACAAAACATAAACATCTGGAGCCATAAGAAAACTTTTACTAATTCACACTGATAGCAAATTATGGTCAATTTTAGATCTTGTTTGCTGCCAACTCCATAATGCCTCCTCTTCATACTCAGGAGGCATATTGACAATAACTGTCCATCTTCAGAGCCAGTAAATAATCTTTCCAGCCCAGATCATCAACATCAAATTCCATGCTTCTTCAAACCTCCTATTCATACAGTCACTTGAGGAAAACATGCATATAGATTTGAAATGTTGTTTTCTCCCAATGGTGCCACAATGTATGCTTGGCAAGGCACCATAAACTTTCTTTTACCAAATGACATTGAAAGCATAACAAAAAACCTCATCATTATCTCCTTCATATTCAGTCTCATTATCTGTAAATAATGTACATGCTGGCAATGAACATAAAGTAGACTTCTGTTGCATTGCTGAGAAGATCCTGATTCCCCTAGGATTTATTTTATAACATAGCAAAGACTCACAAATAACTTGACCATATCCTAATTCTTTGAGCTGCATTTCACTATATTGGGGCCTAGGACATACCTCAATATGTTTGCTAATCCAGCTATCAAGAAATGTTGCTCCAGATTTTCTGCCTGGGGCCTCTGGGTCTGAGCCTAACTGGCTCATTGGTACATCTGGGCCTACTATTAAGTTGGGAATAACATGGCATAGTTATACACCAATAAGATCAAATAGCTGTTTCATACTAATCAAACCTAATGAGATAACAGCAGTAAAGGTAACTTAAATTTATTTATTTATTTATTTATTTATTTATTTTATTTATTTATTTATTTAAAAGGCCTTGGAAGAAGAGCAGACAATATCATAACAACATCAAGTAAGACATGTTTGTCTCTGTTAGTCTACAAGTTGTCTAACAGAACTCTCTCTAATCCTTGCAGGAATGAGCTGTTAATCCTATAAATTTCATTTGATAAACCAATGCAAAGATGATTCCAGAAATAGTCAGAAATATCACAAATAACTGGTGGCTCTCTATGTGCTACAGAGTAGCATTATAGTTTGCAACTTTATACTATAATATTAGAAATATCCTCACAAGCTAGTACTCAGCTAGGGCAAACCAACATCACTAAATGGATTCTCCTGTTAAATATAACATTTCTGTGGCATTGAGTAATCATTCTGTATAAGGTAAAATGAGGTTAAGAAATACATTATGTAACATATTGCACATTATCATAAAAAACTGGTGTCTAAATCTAGATTTTGAGACTTAAACTAGGGGCTGAAAACCAGCTTTCAACATATACAAGGGATACTTAAGTCCAAAGCACTTAATCTGGTACAAAAAACCCCACAAATTGTTGAATCCATTGATATTCAATCAAGAGTTGCCCTCCCAGCTAACTGCTTGCCATGTTCCTTAGCATGAACATTTGTGTTTTACTCTAAAACCTTCTGTTGACCTATTATACCAGTAATAATAATAATTATAACAAATACTGTAATGTAGGTTTAAAGCCTGTTACAGAATTTTACAAAAGCTGCTGTTGATCTTTCTACGTGATGCTCCTGAAAAATATGCATACAGTTCTAAAAATAAAAATTTAATTGAAATTTGAAATATTACACAAAGGCTGAAAACAAATCTGGTAAAGAAATATGCTAGCTATGTTTTTCTGGAACATCCTCTAGCCTTGATTTACAAGATGCCTAGATTTCTGAAGTCATCACTTCTCTGAGCACTACATACTTGGTGTCCCCAAATAAACTGTCTACATTCACTTTGAATAAACACAAGGACCCAGACTTGACTATACTTTTTGGCAATTTGTACTAAATATTGGTAGTCCTCAAACCAAAAAACCTTCTATAAACATGTCTTCAATATCCCTACTTGTTAATCTTGAAATCATTCCCTCTTGTTACACTGTCAACCTTATCTCCTTGCAATCTTCTATAAATGAGAGATGGTAACTGGAGTGCTTTCAGTCACTCCTCATATACAAGATTTTTCAAACCTACCATGACTCAAGAAGCTTTTTTGTACATTCTCAATTATTTGCACATCTTTTTTGTACCATGGAGACCAATTTGAGGCAAGGTCTGATTAAACTTCCTAATAGACAAAGAAGCAGTTCTCTGTCAATGCAAGTAAATGAGCTTTTTATCATGCCCATTATTTCATTTGCTTTATTTGATGCTATATCTGCATGTTTGCTAAATTTAAAATCCTTATCAACTTAGACTCCCAGGTCTCTCTCACAGTCACTTGTTTCAAGTTTCTCTAAGATACAATTCTCTTTCATCCCATAATAATGCTTTGGATTGTTATTTCCGAAATGCATTACTTTGCATTTTGTCGCATTAAATCTTAGCTGTCATTTACCAGCCAAAGACTGAAGTCTTCCAAATCAAATTGGATATTTTCCCTGTCTACCACATTTTGCACCTGACAAAAAATCTTAGTATCATCGGCAAACATTCCTGTAGTACTATTTGGTCACTTAAACTTTCATTTTGTTCCACCCATGACTGTCAGAATATAAACTGACTGGCAGGGTCCCACAAAAATATAGACTATAGGGCTCTTATTTAGCAAGCGGTATCTGTGGTAAGGTATAGGGCTTCTATACACTAAATATCTATGGTGCGAACACCCTCGATTGCAAATTGGACGAAAAGTACTCTATCAAAATAAATGGGCCTAGGCCCAACAGTCAGCCATTTTTCTATACTGATTTCAAGCCAGACTAAGGCAGAGAAGATTCAAAGAGGGAGCTAACAGTCATACCTCAGGCTCCTCTTCACCTTGGTCATCATCTGAAAATTCTTCTTCGATATCAGACATGTTTTTTTCAGCCTAGTTCTATCAATTTTACGAACGTTCCTTTGAAGTTTCTACTGCACGCAGTAGTGGGGAAGTACTCGATGTAACGAAATGCTCCTTCACAGCAATGAAGCCTGGGCATATGGTTTCTTTTGCGAGTAATAGGTAATTTCGTTTAGGATTTGCGCTATTTTACAGCTGTGGTTTACCCTGCTGAACATACAACAGTATTATACGGTGCACTGCTCCATTAGTAGAGATGTAGCTTTTGTATTTTTTAACGTTCATAAAAACAAATAATCGAGAGAATATAGGAGCAAAAATTAGTTTTATGCACATGTTAGAACCAAAAACGTTCTTATGAATTTGTGCCTTTTTATTACAGGAGCCACATTTAGCTCCTCAAAAACATACGGAATGAGTTCTCTCGTACCCCGGATCAGCTCCGGATTTTTTCTCCGGATCCAGAAGCGCTCACTTCAGCAAGATGGAAAAATGTATTTGACATGCGCAAAAAATGCGCAGCGCACTTCATGGATACGGCTATCAACCTCACTTGACAACAGGCACCATATTGATATAGACAACATTTTCCAAGCAAGCATGGCCAGTTGCTCTATTGTGTTCTTTGAAACTGGATTGTTAGAGTCTATTACTGTTGTTGCCATTTTTGCTTTAGTATTTCCTTGCCTATCATTTATCAATTGAAAGCAGAACACTTCAAAGAAGATTCGGCGATCCGCAACAGGTTCACATTCGACGTACATTTAGACCTTTGGATCCTTTCTTAACGTGGGAATTATAATGGTGTTCAGATTAGAACGACTGGAAGGACAAAGCTGTATGAAATCTCTCGCAGTATTTTATTTTATGACCACCCTATCAGGACCGCCTAACTTAGGGCCACTATACTACTGCCTAGACAAATGAAGTGATATTGAAAATATGGTTAATTTTGAACTACAATATAGTCCATATGGGATGGAGGCTAATAGGTGACTTCATAAAACTGAATTTATCTCAAAATTTTGACAAATGCCACAAAAAGTTATGTGCACTACAATGTTGTATAAGTGTTGTACTTCACTACTTATGTGGTGGCACACCTGGGAAAATTTGCCTCTAGCCAGGAAATGTTGTTGAAAATATGGTTAATTTTGAACTATAGTCCATATGGGATGGAGGCTAATAGGTGACTTCATAAAACTGAATTTATCTCAAAATTTTGACAAATGCCACAATAAGTTATGTGCACTACCATGTTGTATAAGTGTTGTACTTCACTACTTACGTGGTGGCACACCTGGGAAAATTTGCCTCTAGCCAGGAAATGTTGTTGAAAATATGGTTAATTTTGAACTATAGTCCATATGGGATGGAGGCTAATAGGTGACTTCATAAAACTGAATTTATCTCAAAATTTTGACAAATGCCACAAAAAGTTATGTGCACTACAGTGTTGTATAAGTGTTGTACTTCACTACTCATGTGGTGGCATAACTGGGAAAATTTGCCTCTAGCCAGGAAATGTTGTTGAAAATATGGTTAATTTTGAACTATAGTCCATATGGGATGGAGGCTAATAGGTGACTTCATAAAACTGAATTTATCTCAAAATTTTGACAAATGCCACAAAAAGTTATGTGCACTACCATGTTGTATAAGTGTTGTACTTCACTACTTATGTGGTGGCACACCTGGGAAAATTTGCCTCTAGCCAGGAAATGTTATTGAAAATATGGTTGGTTTCATTGCATCCCATTCAGACAATAGTTCAAAATTAGCCATATTTTCAACAACATTTCCTGGCTAGAGGCAAATTTTCCCAGGTGCGCCACCACATAAATAGTGAAGTACAACACTTATACAACATGGTAGTGCACATAACTTTTTGTGGCATTTGTCAAAATTTTGAGATAAATTCAGTTTTATGAAGTCACCTATTAGCCTCCAACCCATATGGGCTATAGTTCAAAATTAACCATATTTTCAACAACATTTCCTGGCTAGAGGCAAATTTTCCCAGGTGTGCCACCACATAAGTAGTGAAGTACAACACTTATACAACATGGTAGTGCACATAACTTTTTGTGGCATTTGTCAAAATTTTGAGATAAATTCAGTTTTATGAAGTCACCTTTTAGCCTCCATCCCATATGGACTATAGTTCAAAATTAACCATATTTTCAATAACATATCCTGGCTAGAGGCAAATTTTCCCAGGTGTGCCACCACATAAGTAGTGAAGTACAACACTTATACAACATGGTAGTGCACATAACTTTTTGTGACATTTGTCAAAATTTTGAGATAAATTCAGTTTTATGAAGTCACCTATTAGCCTCCAACCCATATGGGCTATAGTTCAAAATTAACCATATTTTCAACAACATTTCCTGGCTAGAGGCAAATTTTCCCAGGTGTGCCACCACATAAATAGTGAAGTACAACACTTATACAACATGGTAGTGCACATAACTTTTTGTGGCATTTGTCAAAATTTTGAGATAAATTCAGTTTTATGAAGTCACCTTTTAGCCTCCATCCCATATGGACTATAGTTCAAAATTAACCATATTTTCAATAACATTTCCTGGCTAGAGGCAAATTTTCCCAGGTGTGCCACCACATAAGTAGTGAAGTACAACACTTATACAACATGGTAGTGCACATAACTTTTTGTGGCATTTGTCAAAATTTTGAGATAAATTCAGTTTTATGAAGTCACCTATTAGCCTCCAACCCATATGGGCTATAGTTCAAAATTAACCATATTTTCAACAACATTTCCTGGCTAGAGGCAAATTTTCCCAGGTGTGCCACCACATAAATAGTGAAGTACAACACTTATACAACATGGTAGTGCACATAACTTTTTGTGGCATTTGTCAAAATTTTGAGATAAATTCAGTTTTATGAAGTCACCTATTAGCCTCCATCCCATATGGACTATTGTTCAAAATTAACCATATTTTCAGCAACATTTCCTGGCTAGAGGCAAATTTTCCCAGTTGTGCCATCACATAAATAGTGAAGTACAACACTTATACAACATGGTAGTGCACATAACTTTTTGTGGCATTTGTCAAAATTTTGAGATAAATTCAGTTTTATGAAGTCACCTATTAGCCTCCATCCCATATGGACTATTGTTCAAAATTAACCATATTTTCAGCAACATTTCCTGGCTAGAGGCAAATTTTCCCAGGTGTGGCACCACATAAGTAGTGAAGTACAACACTTATACAACATGGTAGTGCACATAACTTTTTGTGGCATTTGTCAAAATTTTGAGATAAATTCAGTTTTATGAAGTCACCTATTAGCCTCCATCCCATATGGACTATAGTTCAAAATTAACCATATTTTCAATAACATGTCCTGGCTAGAGGCAAATTTTCCCAGGTGTGGCACCACATAAGTAGTGAAGTACAACACTTATACAACATGGTAGTGCACATAACTTTTTGTGGCATTTGTCAAAATTTTGAGATAAATTCAGTTTTATGAAGTCACCTTTTAGCCTCCATCCCATATGGACTATAGTTCAAAATTAACCATATTGTCAGCAACATTTCCTGGCTAGAGGCAAATTTTCCCAGGTGTGCCACCACACAAGTAGTGAAGTACAACACTTATACAACATGGTAGTGCACATAACTTTTTGTGGCATTTGTCAAAATTTTGAGATAAATTCAGTTTTATGAAGTCACCTATTAGCCTCCATCCCATATGGACTATAGTTCAAAATTAACCATATTTTCAACAACATTTCCTGGCTAGAGGCAAATTTTCCCAGGTGTGCCACTACATAAGTAGTGAAGTACAACACTTATACAACATGGTAGTGCACATAACTTTTTGTGGCATTTGTCAAAATTTTGAGATAAATTCAGTTTTATGAAGTCACCTATTAGCCTCCATCCCATATGGACTATAGTTCAAAATTAACCATATTTTCAATAACATTTCCTGGCTAGAGGCAAATTTTCCCAGGTGTGCCACTACATAAGTAGTGAAGTACAACACTTATACAACATTGTAGTGCACATAACTTTTTGTGGCATTTGTCAAAATTTTGAGATAAATTCAGTTTTATGAAGTCAACTATTAGCCTCTAGCCCATATGAACTATAGTTCAAAATTAGCCATATTTTCAAGAACATGTTGTGGCTAGAGGCGAATTTTCCCAGGTGTGCCACCACATAAGTAGTGAAGTACAACACTTATACAACATGGTAACGCACATAGCTTTTTGTGGCATTTGTCAAAATGTTGAGATAAATTCAGTTTTATGAAGTCACCTCACAGGTATAGAGTATGCGTTCATGGAGCTTAAACCATGAGATGTGATTGTGATTGGAGTAGTAAAAATAACTGGAGGAAGGTTATTCGTCTAAATCGATGTTTATATAGGTTCCTACATGGTATATGTTTGCATTGACCATATTTCTGTTGGAAACAGCGATGTTTCCAGCCAGTGACTCGAAATGAAAAGTGAATGAAGGTTCGGTGGTGGGAGAGTAGACAGTAGCGTAGCATAGTAAGAGTAGGTTGTACCGTTACCTATCATTGAGATCGGGCGTTAATTGACTTCCGTATGAGTACGTTCACAACATCGATAACATGTCTATGTGAAAGGGTAATAAAAGACCATTTAAATAACCTTCTTGCAGTACTGTCCTTATCTGACATGGCGTGTTTCTGTCTTCGCTTTACGGAGCGCCTTCGCAGTTACTGCCGCCATTTTGAGCTTAAACATTTTTCCATCTTGCTGCTCACTTCATGTAAGTCCAACACCATATCGAGGCGCGATGGGGGAGACGTTGTTGTTGTTCAAGAACTAAGATGGCGTTTGTTTTGTATGACGAAGTTGCAATATGAACGCGAGATCACAAGTTTTTGAATTTGTAGGTCCTTTAAATCTTGAATTTTCAATGCATAGTCTACAGTATGAACAGGCGCTTGTATTATGTGGTAAAAGTCTAGTTTTTCCTGTATACACATTGATAGCAACTATTTAAGTTGAAATGTTTATCCAGGTTTTGATAGTATTAGTATTATTTTTATGCTGGCCTAAGCTAAATTAGATTGCATGCTTAGCGCTTAAGCTAAACAAGATTGCATGCTTAACCATTAGGCATTCTCAAATGAAGGCCTTTTAAATATTTTAAGTTGAAGATTTGATTCATTTCTTTGCGCATATCTTATAGTAGGCAGTAACTCTAGGGACATTTCATTTACTAATGGTGGAGGATTCTGTATCAAATTGAATTGAAGAATTAACGAGATCTGCAAGCACTAAGTCCTCTGACTGGGTGCTCCTACCACGCTTATTGTAAAAAAGAGATGCATGCACATATACTTCAAATGACACTACCCAGCGGTTCATATACATGCTCGGGGACTTTAGAATGAGTAGAAGATTTATAGTGTTATTGTAAGTTTTTGTTGCTTAGTATTGGCACTAGATTGTATGAGCTAAAGACTGAGAAGACATAAAGAGTGATATCAAATGTGTCTACTGAATTTGATTCTACTGTCTCTGTAATTGCACTTTACAGAAATGCATCTGTTGTTTGTTGCGATTCTCATCTTTAAGTTCATTCTCAAGCTGCAGTTGCCTACGACCAAATTATTTCCATTTGATTGCTTAATTTCTGTATTGAATACAAATATAGTTGTTTATTATTTGTATCCACTCATTCTTGTGGTAAATTTTTTCCTACTGTTGTTATCATTTAATGGTAGCATTTTATACAATAGGTAGCTGAATTTTGTCAAGTGGAGGAAATTGTTTTAAGTGAGTTGATTTTCATTTGATATCATAAAGCATCAGAATTTTGTTTAGTTTCATACAGTGTAGATGTTTTCCATTTATTCTGAATGCTGTAACTAGTAAAACTTAAAGAGCATCCATTCAGTTAGTTGTCTTTCTGTGATGTGTTAGAATGTGTTTAATCTCAGCCAGCTTAGACCTCTCCATGGAATGGACTGTTATTACAGTCAATGCATCAATTTTTCATTTGAAATGAACTTATTGACATATTATGACCTATGAAGTATAGGTTTTGATGAAGAAGTATGGTGAAATACTGCCCTCACAATTTCCTGTTGTATTACCAGCTTTTATAGGTGGCAGATATTTGTGAGTGTATGAGTTCTTTATACCAAACATATCAGCCCAAACTATTGTTGTAGACTATATGCTGTAGGTCATAGTGCACCTGAAAGACTGCAATTTCTGTTATTTATTATCTACCAAAGATGTAGATTTATCTTGTTTCCATTGCTTTTTACCACAACTCATACTGCAATCTGCTACTGATTTAACTAAACAGCTCTTAGCATTGCTGTTACAATATCTTCAACACACATATCTTGTTTCTTTTATATTGAAAGACATATCACAATTGCTTAATTTTTTAACAGGTGTTTTTCACACAATACTTTTTCACAGATCAACTGGCAAGGTATATTAGACATATTCTGAAATTCTAATATTAATAGTGTTTGCTATACTCTAGAATGATACTTCACCATTTGCTTCCAATGCAAACATTCAATAAGTATTTTTGGCTTAATCTATTACTGGTAGTATTGCTAAAATTTATCTCTTTATGCCCAGTTTCATTATCGCAAGGACAATTCATATACAATTGGAACAATTGGTTTTGAAGATGTAGACTGTCAATTTGTGGAATTTACCTATGTAAGTACACAGCTGCAGATACAAAATCATTTTACCGAATCTTAATTTTTATGGAAAAGTTACACCATCAAGTCTTTTGATGAAATTTGCAGTATTTTGATTGTAATGAAGGGTTTCAAATTGATTATTTTACCATAGCCATACTTCAATGTTCTTATTGGCTTGCTATATTTTGTTTGAGGTATTTTAAACATAAGATATGGATCCATTTTCTTATCATTTGCTTTATTTTTATTGACAGTCCTATGTATTAATATTGCCCCTCATGCTTAAAGTTTATGTACCTTTGAAGCTATACTCCCTTGCAGTTATTTATGTCCAGTATTATTTAGTTCTATCTTTGTTATATTATTAACAATTTGAAGTGCAGATATCATTTGAGTGTTGTTTTGTCTCAAGTTTCAAGGTGGCTATGGTCCTTTTTAGATTCAACTCTATGTTGCTGAAAAGCAGGACTGGCTGCTCTATAGTACCCTCTTGTTTCTAGGTTAAATGCACCTGTAGTGAACTAGATCACTTCCTTCGAAAGCATATAAACCAGTTTAAAGAGGCACTGCGCAATTCAGAGACAAATAGAGGTGGACAGGTTGGTAGCTTTATACTGCAATGGCTTTCTTTCATGGTGCATAAAACTCAGTGTCTGCATTTATTAATATTTAGGGGCTTTTTTATTACTAGCCCTCACATTTGCAGCAATATTGACAGTGCATTAAGAAATATTTCCTGTAAATTAGTGCATTGTACCATTGTCTTTTCTATGTGTGCTGTTGATACTTTGTATGTCCATATTCTCTGTTAAAAATAGGAGATAATTACAGTCATGTTCAGGCCTTTTCGTTTCATACGAGCGATCGCTCGCGATCGCATCAGCACACGCACAAACCAAAACCACGGGAGCTTTTGATCACTCGCACATAACGGTAAATCTTGTCGAATATCGCTCTGTAATTTTGGAAGAAAGTCACTGGTCCCGTTGTCAAAATGTGTGAAAGTTGTCAACATGTGCATTTACCCATCTGGCGTGGTCGCTGTTGGAATTTTTTCTACTCTTATTCATTTTGTTCTCTTGTTAATACCTATATAAGTCAACTTGCACCACTTCTACTTCCAAGCATTTTTATGAATATTTTTGATAAAATAGCACATTTTAACGGCGTTTTTTCCTTTTCAACTCAATTTCAAAGTCAAAACGCATAAGTTTTGAAACTCAGAGATACAAATTAGAACCATTTATAACGCAATGATATCCTTGAAAGAGCCTTGGATATTTATCTTGAAAGACGCCGGAAGACGAAAGTGAATGAGCCTCCAGGTAAAAGGCTACATTTAGATGGAACTATACAAGAAAGTGAATGAGCCTCCAAGTAAAAGGCTACATTTAGATGGAACTATACAAGAAAGTGAATGAGCCTCCAAGTAAAAGGCTACATTTAGATGGAACTGTATAAGAAGAAGATAACAACAGTTTGGTCGATGACAGATCTGATTACGAATTCTGGAGCAATCCAGAAATTTCAGACAGTGAAAGCGAGTGAACTCTGAGCAAATAGAAATAAACGTTTCGTAACGCTTTTTTATTTGCAACTTGCCATTTGAAGCTATAATCGCTGATACAGTATAATCCTGTTATAACCTGCATTATATGACCCTCTCGATTTACAGCTACCAATGAATTTTAACAGGGTATTTAGCCATTGCTCGAGTGTTTTTAGGATCATAATAATGGTTAATTGTCATTGACATCCAAGTGATTTCAAGCAGGATTATACTGTTTTCATAAAGCTTTTAGCATTATGCATTCCCTTTTATCATGTGCCAAGCCCATGACCAAGTAGTTCTTTATGTTACTTCTCAAGTCAACATGATTGTGTATATATCTTTACCTGAGCGATCGTTCGCGCAAGAGAAATCACCCGAACATTTGTCAACTCGCGAGAGCTATTTCTTACGAAAAGGTTTGCATGTTGTTTGTTAGATTCCCTTATTCATCACCTATAATAATATCTCATGTGATTTCTCCAACATTCAGATATCACTGGAGTTTTATCAAAGAAAGAAAAACCAATGGCCTTTTCCAACAGAATCTATTCCATGGGAAGTATGGACTATCAAACTAGACACAGTCGTTTTGATGAATGAATCAGGTAAAGGACAATTATTTAGTATACTAGAAAATATCTTCTGACAGTCAACAGCTATTGGTTGTCATATTTCTCTGTTACATTCACTTTGTGGGAAGCGCAATTTAACAATAAATCGAAGGATAAACACAACGAAAAGTAACATCATATTTAGTTGTAAATTTTAATAACAGTTCCAGAGAAGACACGTCCATTTTTTCCAATTTCCATACTACGACACCAACAAAATTTAACACAGTCCATACAAATGTTTCGGACCCAATTCCTGGGATCCATCATCATTGTAAAAAAGAACCGAAGAAATAAGAATATACAGGAAACAACAAATAAACAAAATCTACAAGGGGAACCTTGGGAAAACTAGGGGAACAAATGAATCAAGAGATAAATCAATGGGACTAAGGTTTTCGTGGTTTCCTTAGTTCATGTTACATATAAGCATCTACATTGAAGTTTGTTCATAGTGCTCCCATATGGATCCTTTTTATATCACATAATTTTTGATCCACAGTTTGTTTCCTACTCTATACAAACCTTTTGACCACCTCCCTACTTAACTGAGGATGAATTGAAGCGTTTTAATGGACTAGTCTTAACCCAATATGTCAACATTTAACAACATGGCTATGTCAAAATTCCTGGATTTTTATATTAATTGTGAAGAAGCGGTCTTTGCTCTTGTCGTCATTTTGGGCATAAGATATAGATATCGATTATTTGATAATGTCATGTTATAATAAATATATGCTGCTTGATTAAATGCTGAGGGTGATGTATTCCTGATTCTTCCATGAAATGAGAAACCGACGCTGCCTCAAAAGGCCCACTCAAACTAGTCACCATAGAGGTCCTGCAGCATTTACATGAGGACCTGATCTTTTTAGAATAGGACATTTGTTCCCTTTAGCTGTGATTGACTGGCTTCTCTCCATTTGATTTATAACCGCATTAGGACACAATTTTAATGGTTAATTTTGTGTTAGGGATTGAATCTGACATTTATGGGTTGTTATATTAAATACAGACTAAAGTTAGCAGAATTCCATTGGGGGTCCTTCATTTGTATTGAATAGTTATTCATCTTTATGTTTTCACAAGTTTTTTTGACAAATACCTTCCTATTAACTATTTTACTTTAGAAAAGGAATCTTTGAGGGAAAAGCTAACAGAAGAGCTTGGAGACAAGGTACCAATGCCTTAGTTGGCACTTTTTACTTCAGGTTTTCCATTTGAAGACATCATATTTTTATTTACTGTCGTTTTATATGAGAAGATCTTGAGTCAATTTCTTCTGATGCGAAAGGGAGAGAAATCATACATCCTCAAATTAGCCCCCTGGGGGTTTATTTATTTTTGATACTTTTTGGGCGGGGACTTGTTCGAGGGGAGGGCTTATTCGAAGGGAGGGCTTATTCGAAGGGAGTAATATTAGGTGAACAGTTGGAATTTAAGCATTAATCTTTATCATATTAACTAAGGTCTGTTTCAAAGTCTTCATCATCATATGGAGTGGGGGCTTATTTGAGTAGGGGCTTTTTGACAATTTCAAGTTCTAGCTTGGGGGCTTATTCGAAAGGGGGCTTTTTCGAGGGTAGCCAATTCGATGATTTTCAGTACTTCACAGGAGCTTTTGCGAATGTTTAGCATCCCACCGAACTTGTCAGTTTTATTTCCAGGTGCGATTTATTGCCGATCTGATCAACAGACCAGAATATGTACCAAAAATGCCCAACGAATCTGATCTGGATAGTGTTTTCGAGTCGAAATACAAAGAGGTGCAGCCATATCTCCATAAGGTAATCACGTTGTATCTGAACTGGGAAGTAAGACCGACTGAAAGGTTGTTCATGGAGCGCGGCTTGTTGTGCTTTTTAGGCCATTGACATGCAAGTCAGCATATCTACTTGCTTGAATGATTGGAAGGTTTTTGTTAACACCACTCATCCCTTTCCACTGGGCACTATCTTTGACTTAGCATACAATTGCTCTTTCTCAAATAAGGTCTTAGTAACAGGCTTGCTACTCTGAGGAACAATATTATGTCGAAGAGGCTCCATCCACTTGCACATGCCCAGGTGTCTACATGTCTTAGTTCTATCTTTCTTGTTCTGAATTGAGAGTGCATTTTCACGATCGCCGTAAATCTCACAGTCTCACACTCACATCTGTGTGCAGCAGAGTTAACTATCGAATCTGTTAAAAATAGCGGCCAATCAGAATTTGGATTAACAGGAAAGATGATTCTATGACGCGTAGGTGCCATGCAAAATAGACCAAGCAGTTAGTTGAAATCAATCCCGGAACCTTGTACCGAATGCAAAATTATTACTGGCAATATTGCAATGAAGGGGGAACAACTTGACACAGCGTGCTTACTACTTCCCAATTCGCTTCTAAATCAATGAATCTGACAATTTTTGGCATAGATTTCTCCTCATTTAATGCTTGCATGAGCGCTAGGGTTCTTTCGTGTTTAGATTCTTGCATAGCCTTTTTCATCATTACTTTATAGCTAGTGGTAATGTGGTGAATTACCGTTTCAAATGGTATCATTCTCTTATTTTTAGATAACACACAGTACATCAGCATCTTCACAGTCAGTTGGCAGCACAATGCGGAAACTCATTAGAGACACATTCAATTACTAGATACTCTTTCTTGATTTTTTGTTTGTATGTAGCATTGGTATAGTAGAATGCTTTTTTTGGGTTAACCATTTCCGCAAGTCTAATTTTCTCTTCACCTTGGGGCTGGCATATATCAGACCGGACCAAAAGCAGTGCTCTCATTGAAATAGCTATGAACTTTTCGTGCAAAATGATCCCTTCTTGTTCGAAGTGGGTGTGTTCCTGCAAAATTTTCCTTTGGGCTCTTCCAATAGGCCCCTAATGTCTAAAAAATAGTCGCCTTCTAAATTTCTCATACTTTAGGCCCTGATGTACGAGGACAACACCTTGAGTTTTTCACCATCTGAGTAAGAATTTTCTCTCGAGAGTCTCCAAACGATATATTTGAAGATATTTTTTGTTTTTATAAGCCTAAAATCAATTTAGTTACGTTGAAATTTTTCACTTCTGGAATATACAAAATCATTCTACTTCTCAAATGAAATATTTATCTTTTCTGTTGAAGAAATACCTGAGAGAATTTTAAAGAACCTTGATGGATGATAATTTTGAATGTCCAGAAATGATTTGTTTTCTTCCCTAATAGCTTACATAATTTGACAGTTCCATTTGTACTGTACCTTAAGTAATGTAGTATCATACTGTGATCTAACATGTTTGTTGTACTTGATGTGTTAATCACCATTGATATTTATCTAGATTCTATTAACATATTTACTAAGTTTGTACTCCAGTATTTCAGTGTTATCTCCAGCCGACTTACAACAATGGCAAAATGTTGTAAAATCTCTGAGTACTTCTTTCAATTTGAAAAAAGCATTCAGAAATTGTCTATCTGACCAAAAATGCTGGGACTTAGCATTTCACACTATTTGTTCTGCATTGGTCCCTTATTCTAAGCTTATCATTCTTAGCAACATTACTTTCCATGCTTCTGATCCATTATGTTTTTAGATACTACAATGTATTGATGATTTCCATAATAACTGCCTGGCATTGGCGGTATCAGCCTATCCCCTACCCTCGTGACTCCACCACACTGCAACGCCCACTTCTCCAACATTTTGATAACCAAAACTTGGCAACTATGTATTAATCTAAGCAAAAAGGAACATCTTATTAACTAATTAATCTATTGAACAATATCACTACGAATTATCACCATAGGAGTTCTTCGGGACTGACTCTCGGCAAATGCGGTGAGAGTTTCCATTCTCCATACATTAAACCATAAATCAGGCACGGCGCAGCTAAATAGAAAACGGGGGGGGCTACAATTATAAACAAGAAATTGCTTTATAAAGACTAGAAAAACACTGGCTAGCAAAGAGTTGGAGGCTGAACCCCCTCAGCCCCCTAAACCCCTAGCGACGCCGTACCTGTATACACTCAGGATATAAAAGTTTGGAAACGATGGGCTTAGGCAATGTGAAAACGCGGCTATAATCTGTTAAGGAGACTTTTGTACCCTGAGTGTATATGTTTGCAATTTACTCTATGCTTGATGCTAAGTGATTTTGGGGTTGTTAAATGTGCTGCACAATTTGATTTTGCACGTGACTCTGTTCAAGACTTTACACTTTTGTATTAGCGCTTCAACCAGTATTAATATTTTATATTCGCACTAGCAAACCACACGTATTGGCTGTTGAATAAATTACAACAGAAAACGATTATCTTTCCGTTGTTTTGCTGATTCTGTTAGTGGTTGTTACTAGCTTAGTCGCAGTGATTTACTTCTATATTGCGAAAGTCTCACTATGATTGCAGCCTCGAGTTGAGAATGAAATGGCATAAGTAAAATGGTGGCGAAAAACAGATGGATGAAGATAAACATTTTACTGAAAATATGCCAATTTTGAATCAAATTATAAAGCAGCAATGAATAAAAGGAATAAAGATGTAAAGAAATTCAATATACCTAAAGTATCGAAAACCAACGGGAAGAGAAGGACTGAGAAGTACAAAAGCCGCCGAATAAATGACCAATCTGTGGGAAAACAGAACCGATTTTTGCTTACAAAAACCAGAAATGAGAGAGCGAGTAAAGTCAAAGCAACTTCGAAAGTGAAATTTCAAAATCAGCCTACACCTACTGATACTGACTTATTGACAGACCAAAAAGATGCCAGAGATTCACTATCTTCAAATTGGAAAGAGTTTATGAAGGTATTTGATGCATGAAACTTCATTACTAATACACCTATATGGAACCGTACATTTTTGTACGCCACAGACCTGCGCCATATGTTCAAACTCTTTACGTCAGTATACTCTTTACACATTTAATTCCATACATAGATTCTATGTTTTCATTCAAATTCGCCGGCGTACAACAAACTCACGATGGCGTGACCCCCCGCGATTCCAGACTGGCTAATAAACAGCTTATTAAGCGTGTATGATAATTCACAAGACTTGAAATCCAGTATTTTAGTCGTTAGATAAATTATATTAGATGTAGAGTATTCTATGTTCTACTTTTCATAGCTTTTATCAGAAACTAATTTGTTTGCAGCAACAGTTTTTTTGGGATTCAAGTAATGCATAATTCATTCCATACCACAAATTTATCTTCAAATGAACAGTAGTAGAGCACTGAATCCATTGTATCTCCCATTTGTGATGCTTTTCACTTCATCTCTAGGACTTGCAGTTATTATCCTGGGTTTTGTTTGTAGCAATATCAAATTCATTTGATTTATGATATGTTATGTTAATGACTATGTGTAGTAGAAATGATGATAGTGATTCAGAATTAGTGTTAATGATCATGATTAGAAATAGTTTTAGTGATAATATTGGTGATAATTTTAGCTAGTATGATCATTTAATTGGATTGATGAGACTATCTGATAGAATAGAATGTGCAATTCTAAATGCTCAGTTCAGTTCATTCATTTATTTAAAATTCCACAACTTACAAATCTCTAAAGTAAACAATTAACAGCAACAAATAACTACATAAGAATTAAAAAATGGTGATACAAGTAAAGGAAAAGACATAAAATGCTAGATTTGTATGAGGGGAATTTTTAAGAAGGAACTCTCTCAATAGCTAGGCTAATTGAGGAGAGAGCACCCCATCTTGTCAGTTAAATTTTAAAGAACTATGGTTACATGGCTGTAAATGGTCAGATTCAGTAGTTAAGCTCAAACAGGGAAATTTTCCACCTGTGCAGCGTATATCTATCAAGTCATCAAGTCTTTGTTGTTTATGCTTATGAGAATCAAGGGCTTTTCTTCAACATAGTAGATGTGAGAAAAATATGCAGTTCTAAATAACTATCTTAACAGGAGGTGGGAAAGCAGAAGAAGCAAGCAGATCAGAAAGAGTTTACAACTGGTCAGAAAAGAAAGTCATTTGAAAAATATGGCAAGACTGCAAACAAGAGGAGAAAGAAGACAGAGGAAAAATCAAATATGGTGGATAATAGTGTTTTGAATGTGTAAGCCATATTATCTACAGTTCATTCACATCATCAATGCCTTGTTATCTCTGATGTGGGATTGGGCTTTGATTGTTTGGACAAGGGGCTTTGTATTCATAAATCATGCTTTAGATTTAGGATGCATATCATAAAGAATTAAGAGGGCATATTGCTAGTACCATATTAGGATAAAAAAATAGACCATCAGGTTCATGCTGTCAACTATTAATTTTAAAGTTCATGCTTCTGAATAATATCCAAATATGCTTGGTGCTAAATTTGGCAGTAGGTGTTGCTGGATTTATTAAGCCATTGTCTTGACAGATAATGTAGAAAAGAAAGCACTGGTGCATTACTAATAACAGTACAGAATATCACCTTTGTTTGAAAGCCTTTCTATCTTGTTTATAAACTACAGCCATCATACCAATATCTGGGGCTCTATCCCAAGTTTTTTTAATAGGTATTTGTGAAATAAGTCAATAGCTCTTATGTTGAAAACAAATTTTCCTGTCAGATAGCATTATTTTGCATTGACTAAGCTTGTTTTGAATTCCTGTTTGCTTATATTAATGTGTACTAGCATGCCTAATGTCTTTTATGGTTCCATTCTTTCTTCAGTAATTTGTTTGCTTCTCTAGAAGTGACATTTGGTTTGATGATGTTGATATAGAGGATATTGAACATGCTACTGGGATGAGGTTAAAGGTCAATAATGGTAAAATTGAGACATCTGATAGTCCCCATGATGTAGACAGCAATGCAGATGTGGACAATCATACTCATAAACCAAGGTAGATCAGCTTGTTGGGATACTATATACTGCAAATCCTTGATTAACTATCTCTCAATTAACTGGGTGATTCAGAGGTCAAGAATATGTTATATTCACCCTGATATTTGATGGTCTGCATGCTGTTTTGAGAAATTTTAGCGGATTTTTGAATGGCCTGGACCATTCATATTTCATAATTTTCACTCAGAGTTTTTCAATCAATCATGTAGGTGAGGACAAATTAAAATTGTGGAAAATGGTGAGTTTGAAAGGTCCATGGTCAATAAACAAAGATTAGCAATGTTTGGCATAATTTACCATTTTTATGACATACCTCTTATTTTGCAACAATATTTACTGATTAATATTTATTGCCCTGTGGATTATCCACACATTTTCTGGAAAAGGCAGTGCTCACAGAGGCAGGGTACTGTATTAGAATGTAAAGTATCTCACCCTTAAAATAAGCAGTACAAAGTCTACAGCTACACCCTGCTATGTAGTTTGGGGCAGAACTCAGAGCCTACAATGTAAAATCATCTATTCAGCACAGTTTTTGGTACAATTTTACTATGGTCACAAAGACAATTGTCACTGGCCTGTATCACCACACAGTGTATAAATGCCCTCCCTTTGGTTGAATAACAGAAGAACCAAATAGTAAGA
This sequence comes from Mastigias papua, assembly GCA_964019165.1. Lineage (NCBI taxonomy): Eukaryota > Metazoa > Cnidaria > Scyphozoa > Rhizostomeae > Mastigiidae > Mastigias > Mastigias papua. The sequence goes on along the minus strand of OZ025283.1, from coordinate 7,936,015 downwards.
CCTTCATATCATGGTTTATTGTTATATGGAGATCTTGTTTACATAGCATCAAATGTTAATGTCATGAATGACTTGCTACTTTCACACTATGTATATATGAATACTTTTAACTTGTATCGTTACTGTGTACTGATGTATCTAGTTATATAGAAATTGCCACACACATAAGGTAGAGCAATCTGTTGCATGATTTTTAGAAATTTTATCCCTGTTTCAGTATTACAAAGCGACTTGGGATTGATTGTGAAATGGTTGGTGTTGGTATCGATGGAAAGGAGAGCATGCTTGCAAGAGTTTCCATAGTTAATTCGTTTGGTGACACAGTTTATGACACTTTCGTTGCACCAATGCAAACTGTTGTCGATTACCGGACAGAGTTTAGTGGGGTTAGGCCTCAGGATCTTGTTAGTGGTAAGTACTGGAATTTCATTTTGTTGCTACGTTTGAATTGTAGGTATATCCTCTCATACCAGATGGCATACACTTGTATCAAGATATATATGAGACCCTATTTGCTGGATTTGTAAGACTTCGCTGTTTTTTAGTCACCCTCGATTTACAAGTCGATCCATATTGGTTGCATAGAATATGCAGGCTGTCCTTCATTATATGTCACACCTAATAACCATTTGAAGAGATACTTGTTTTTAACTACGAATGAAAAATCTGACGGTGCATTTATAAGCCACTCTTCACTATATATCGCAACACAATGTACCGAGAAGTATTTATAAGCTACCGCCTATAATCGAATAACTATGGTAGAGAATGACTACTAGATTTTATGTGTGATATGAGTTTTTGTAAATTTTCGACGCTGGTAGTATAAAATATAGAAATATCTATGCAGGATATGGTATGTACGTTTTGAAATAAGAGTAGTATTTGTGTATTTACGTTGTAAAATTATCGTATGATTCTAGTCCTACTTTTCTTGAAGCAGTCAATAGGGCCTTTGCAGTTCTACTAAATGTCAGTTTTTGTCACTCTAGCTCCAAAATTTAAAGATGTACAAAGAGATGTTGCCAATATTACAAATGGAAAAATTCTAGTGGGACATGCTATTCGCAATGATCTGAAGGTTTGTGAAACTTGTTTTCATACACAGACGAAGTAGCAGTTCATGTTATTGGACGTACATATAATTTAGGCAGTGATATCATTCCGTTATAGTTCGTTCATGCTAAGCTATCGTCTATATTGAATTGTTATTATCATTGATATGTCGATGTAATGCATGATGCTAAACTTGATTTATCTTTGAGATGCTACTTTCTCTAGGCCTTACTTCTCAGTCATTCAAGAAAGAATATTCGTGACACATCAACATATAAGCCTTTCAAGAAACTTTTGAAGGTATTACTAGTTTCGCTATTGGCTTAAGTGATGCGAATGAGAAGTTATCTAAGAATCCTGGATGTACGCAAACAAGCAGTTCACTGTAGAAGTAGTTTTTATAACTGATTTATGGATTCAAACTTCCTCAGATATCAAATCAATAGTCCAATCAATTTGATAAGGAGCTACCCGCTGAATTTGTTACAAACCAAATCATTCGAATTTGGCTCCATGTTACTGATTTTAAGTTTCTTTTTAATCTTTGCATGGTATGGTGTTATAGTTGTTTCACTATGCTCGATGTTGATGGTTTTGGATATTAATAGAAATATTATGTGAGTTAAAGAGGAATGTATTTTTATGTAGAAAAATATGTATCACAAATAGATATGCAAACTTCGCTCTTGTAGATGGTTTTCCATTATTGATACGAAAATTTGAGTATTATTTGTATTTCAACCTTATTGTAGACACCACTGCCATCACTGAAGAGACTTGCAAAAGAGATCCTGAATATCGATATTCAAAGTGGAGAGCATTCATCAGTAAGCCTACTTAAATATATTAACATATATCTAGATGTTTAGGTATTTGCTGTTACATCTAGATTTTGAGACATATGATAACAACTTCAATCATTTTTGACACCCTTTCTTTAAAGATGCTCTCCCAATGAAGTTCTCTTGGCTCTGTCCCCAGTTCCATCAAGGTTCTGTCTTTGTTATTGCCCCTTTTCTACTCTTCTTCAATAAGCCAGCTTTTGGTTGGGTATCATCTACATTATTTGGTTGGCTGATGTGTTGTGAATCATTACAAATATTTGTAGATTGTCTTGATTGGATGATAGATACGGAATGTGAAGAAGTAGAACTGAATTGAGGGAGAGAATTGAGTGCAAGGTGCAAAGCAGTGATATATGTTGAGCAATTTTACTCTGTTGTTAGGTTGAAGATGCTAAATACACAATGAAGATCTACCAGCTTCACAAAAAGAAATGGGAAAAAAGTTTGAAAGACAAAGGCTACAAGGATGTTATTGAGGATTCGTCTAAGATATTTATGGGAAGGAATCCAGAATACCACAAAAAGCGATTCAAACGAATGAAGAAAATTCAACGACAAAGAATGAAGAAAAGAAAATCGTAGCATTAAATGTTAGCCAATGGTGGAGAATTGGGGGGAAATGCATACATACAAGAGAGAGAAAAGAAAATAGCCTTTGAGATTCTTTGCGTGGGTGTATGGGGTATTGGGGGAAAAGCAAGAACGGTATTATCACATGCAAGAGAGAGGAAGGAAAATAGCTTTTTGAGATTTCTTGTGTGGATGTATGGGTTATTGGGGGAAATGCAAGAACCTGGTTATCGCATACAAGAGAGAGAAAAGGATAATGGCTTTTGGGACTTCTTGTTTTAATATAATGTTCAGGTTGTATATGAAATAATTTGCAATTCATTGGATGTTGCCAAGTCTTATCTATGGCACTAGGCAGATTTTCTTTAGAATATGAAGTATCGATTATGCTCGTTTCTTGGTTAAATCAGTAATGTCCCCAGTGAATGCTTAGTTCTGGAATTGAGAGGTTTCTTTTATGCTTTTGATCAGTCTAGTCAATATTATGAATTTACTTGATATTGCACATATTACAGCAACTAGACAGCACGAGCAGACTTTCTCATTAACTGGTTTTTCATTGTTATTGCTACGTAGTGATTTGACCAGATGTTTTAAAGCATTTTGTTTGTTCAGATACCCAAAAGGCCTGTAATCCAAAGACTGCTTTCTTGTTTGCATAACCTAACATGTTGTACGCGGAGCTTAACTTCTGACTAAAGCACTTAGGCTTAAGGATATTTTTCATGATACCATGAAAGTGTTCTATGACTCTCTGATGTATATACCATGATCATTGGTATATATTGGGGCTTTGCAGACCCAGTGAAGCTCATAGAGATAGTTGAAACAGCAGTCTCAGCAGCAACACAAAAGATCTACTGTAGTACTTGCAACTAAATGCACAACAAGCAGTGCGCATATGTTTTGATTTAAGCCTTAACAAGCTACTCACTCTCATATCTACGAGGACTAGCGCCTTCCATCCGATTGGCCTTCTAAACTTAGGAACATGCGTACTTCCTAAAGGCTCTCATATCATCCAATGTGTAATGCAATGACGTTGTTGAGATTGAGACTGCGTTTGCGAAACTGGTTTTGTGGGAAGGAGGTGGTCGCCAGATTTTTCGCATTAACGAATATGAGTTGTCATGCAGTTTATAGCTGTGTACGATTTTAGGTCGTCATATCAGTGTAATGTTTAGGCGTACATCTTTTGAATGAGTTCAAATCACTCAAAATCAGTTTACATCATTGTGCATCACGGTAAATCATAGGAATCCAAGATCAAATGGCAATTGTAAGTTTCTTGTGTTTTTTACTTATAGATGATCGTGCATTTCAAAAATTGTGACGCAGTTATTTTAAATTGGTACAGATAGATAAATAATTTTGCAGAAGATAGACTCCTAGATATCTAGATACCTATTCAAAGTTTTTTTGACTTATGGCAGTGCTATTCAAGTAAATTATCTGACACTCTTTTGTTTCTAAAAGGTCCTTATGTATCGATAGCTTTTCTCTTGGCTGATGTAGTATTTATTCAGGTGAACACTTTGTTGACTCATTGGAAAGACTTGTCGTGCTTTTGGCATCTTCAAATGACTGTGCGGTTTCCAAGAGAAAGTTGTTTCTCAACAAGAATCTTGCTTCACGAAAGTATATCTGGCAGCATTTAAATTATTCCAGTATTTTTGGAAAAAGAGTAAAAATAGAAGCATAAAGATAAACTGTTCATCGGGACAAAGGAAGCTGTAAGGACGAATAACATGAGGCGATTATAATGGGCAACTAAGCTTCTGTCGGTATAAGCTTTGACCATGGGCAAAATCTTTACAATTCTGTTGTTGCGAAACTTTATTTAGTGCACACGCGATAGTTGTTTAAAAGTCCTTGCTTTGAACTGAATAAGTAACTTTGGAAATTTTATAATTTGTTCTCCAGGTGGAAAGCTGCATTTTTGGCATAGGGCAGGATCTTTTTGGGTTGCACATAATCACAAGACATAAAACCAATTTCCATTAGATTCAACCTTACCGTATTGTCATCCTTCGTGCTCAACTTGTCCTAAATCACTTTTGTCATGCCCAGATTATCGAATCTTTGGATATTCCAGGCCACAGATATAGCTAAAGTTCCATTTATGTTGGGACTGAAAGGCGTAACGAAGTAATATGAGCCATAGTTTAATCCAATATAGCCAACAAAAGAGCAATAATAGATCCTTGGGGGATCATTTTTCACTGGAAACGAGTGCAGTGTTTTTTATATGGTTAGGAATAAGAACCAGTCTGTAGCAAGCCTATGAAGGCCTGGACATGCGTACGTCGGAATTTTTGATAAACTGTCGTAGAGCCAGTAGTTCTCTCATTGCAAAAAGTGCCTCGATTCCTCCATCATCTCTGGCTCTAAAGGCCTTGATTATAAAACCGGTTCGCATGTCCAGGTCGGCACAGGTAGCATTGTTCTAAAACTCAATACATTTCAATGATAGCATTTTGCGGGGTTCTGAAATATATGATTGATTTTGATGAGCAAATTTTGTCATGGCATTCTCAGCAAGGTGTTCAAAATGCATTCTGATATGCTATGAAATACAACACAGTAAATGAACCCTATCAATACACAAGAAAGTCACATTTTTATTGTAGTTATCAGAATCATTTTTAGACTTCCATTTAATTTTTTGGGCAGAACTGTTAAACTCCGGTACTTTAGGGACGGGTCATTAATTACTTGTGGGAGGGGGTGGAAGACATTCTCATATATATGATGGAATTTTCGTTACCCCTCTCAGATTTATGTAGGTATTTTGATCCACACTCCAGGACTTCAGAAGAAACTCCATAGTCCTTCTCTTGAAATGCTCTTTATTTTTCATCCCCCCGCCCTCTGAGTGTGCAGAATTTTGGTACCCCCTCCGAGATGTCTTCCACCCCCTCCCCTGGAAGAATTGATGACCGATCCCTTAAGACCTCTTGATCATTAACTTTTGTATAGTTACCTTCTATTGCGATCTCTGAGGAATCATATGTTACGTCTCGTAAAAACTTTATAGCGGCTCATTCTCTTCTGCTTACTTCTCTGCTTTTCAAATTTGTGTTTTTACTTTAATGTCCTTCAATAGCTGTCCCACAAATATGCCAAGATTTTCGGTAACTATAGCAGTTAATGATATCTTGTTGTTTGAGACTTCGATTTGCTGACGTCAAAGGTCCTTTCCGCCAAATAACAGAAAACATTGCTTTTTACCTTTTGGCTGCAATTTTAGACCGTCATCTGCAAGTGAACGTTCGAGTATTAAGAGAAGATCAATAGCTAACAACAGCTAATTGATACTTGTCATTTACAAAATTGCATATCATGCACAAAAGGAAAATCCGAAAATCAGTAATACATCCCCCATAAAGCAAATATCTACAAAACAGATTTTACTTCCATGAACAGTTAAATTGTAGCCTTTTCTACTTCGTAATTGCTAATCCTGATGACTTAAACCCCTCACATGAATACAGAGACGGTGGAGCAACATTTTTTATAGAAGGCGTGAGTGGACGGATTAAAAGTGGAGGGATGTAGAGGGTGCTAAAACGGGTACTAAAGTACATTTGCTATAGAAAGTGGAGGGACTACATACCTCTAGCCTCCGGCTCCGTCGCCAAAGGCTATTTGAGACTGAAGAACATACCTGTACATTCCATGAACGATTGTGAGAAAGTTGAAACAGAGGTAGTTATGTATTGCAACCAGACAAAAATTTTTCTGCAAACAAGGATATGCAATTGTGTTGACTGTCATGGTATGTCACGTGACAGGTACACAAGCAGAGAGCTAAAATGGCGATGAAGGTGAGTCACACAGAGTGAACGTAATACTGTTCTCTGATCTATGGTTGCGATTTCTACTGCATGAGATTACCTAAATTTACCTCTTGTTGTTCACAGGTCTCAGTACTCTATGACTTTGATGGCGATGCCCAAAATGGGGAGCTGATCATTCGAGAGGGAGACATTTTAACAGTAACTGATAAGGTTCGTTTACTTGTTACGTTGTTGGTTGTATAGGCTTTACCTCGAATACTTGAAATTTTGTTGTGATGTCTGGTATTCTTATTTTTAACTGCGCTCTGTTACCTGATATGACTTCTCATAGATACGTAGGTATTCCTAGGACGCACGATCCTGGTGTATATTCTCTTAAAATAGTTTTCCCGCAAACGAGGAAGCATACCAGTTGTTGATTTACGGACGTCTTAGATTTCCATTTCAGTGAATATGTGCGTAGAGGCGAATTTCACTTGATATACGAGTGTTTTCTGCTTACTGTGCAATCTTTGTTGATTTGACAGACTGATGTGGTACTACCTGCTCTTCCTGTCAAATTTTTTTGTTGCTGACCAGACCCCGTTTTATTCCACTAGGAAACAATTTGCTAGGCCTAGACAGTTCTTAAACGCATTTACACTGCTTTGTTACCCACGGTTACTATTTGCGTTTCCCATTTTTTCAAGTTGTACTTCGATTCTGTTTCTCCCGTATGCCGTTTAAATACGGCTTCGGTCTACTGCACCAGACATTGTTTCTATTGTACTAATGTGTGAAGACGAATTACAAAGATTTAATATAATCTATGAGTGCCAAATAGTAGGGAATTCGATATCAAATAGTTTTCGAGGTTGTTAGAGATACCCCCAGAAACTCTGAATGTCTTTGCTGTCAGCTTGGAGCAATCTTTGTTTTCTTGTATGACTCTGAATGTGAATATTGAACTAGAGACAGATTTACAGAAAGATTACCTCCCCTGTAAGCTTGTACATTTTTGAACAGTTAGAATATAATTATTTTGGTATATCATCTTGCAAGAATGCTATAATAACTAACCAATACAGCCCCCTGTTGAGAAGCCTTATATAATAAAAAGAATAGCCATATGGTCAAAAAGTTCTATGGTTGTCATGTTGAGTGAATATCAGCTTGTGGTCTACTTGCCTAAAGTTAGTAATCAATCAGACTTAAGAACCTAACTGTCTTGTGAAAGAAGGAGTTTGCAACTGGCTTATACCACTCTACTAGATATAGTTAAATAATTTAAATCTGAGGGGAAGGATGCAGTTATTACCACAAATTATATTACTGGTTTATTTGTATGATGACCTGTAGAATAGCGGTTTTTATAGCAAAACTCAATCAAAATTTTGTGCTTGGCTGCTGATGTTGGATTGTTAATCTATTTTATAAATAAAACTAATCATTGTCTTCATAAAATGTACCTTCTTTTTACAGTTTAGAGGCTAGTTGATACACAAAGCTAGTATGTTAAATAATAATGCTTAGTTGTATTGTTAAGCCATGAACAGCTTGTTTGCTATCTTAGGGTGTTGGTGAAGGATGGTGGGAAGGGCTTGATACTAGAGGAAATCGTGGTCTATTCCCAGCTTCATATGTTGAGGTGAGATATCATTCATGTATACTCATATTTGCCTAGGAAACCAATACCCTTTCTCAACTTAATGTAGAACTGTTTTTAAATGCCCAAAGGCTAATAACTTTTTAGTTCGGAGGAATTTTGGCAGTTGTAGAGGCAACACTTGGGGTCACTCATCTAGCATGTATGCATAAAGGAAGGAGTGGGTCTAGCAAAACATGCAATTGCATACAAGGGGAAGGGGGGTTGACACATTAAAGAACATATGCAAAATAAAGAAGTAATCACCTTTTCTGCATGTATCATGCAATATTTTCATTTGCGAAAAGACTTCATCTTGCCCTCCACCAAAGGTGTAGAAGAAATCTTTCATCAATTTTTCCATAAAATACATTTTGTAGTGATCATTTTACTGTCTTATGAATGCTCAGAAAAGTCTTTCTCTATAGTTTTAGATGGTTGAAGCTTCCATTAGAAATGGGGGGAGGTCAAATACTCAATAGTATATACGCAAGAGGGGAGGGGTATGTAAATAGTGTACATGTGCATAGGAGGGGAGGGGGTTTGAAGTTTAGCAATTTTGGTGTGTATGTACTAAACAAATGACCCCCCCTTGTATTCATTAATGAATTCCAATTATGCTTATTCATGCACCCTCATAGCTATTTTCTCTTGATGTTTGTAGGAGTTAGAAGATCAACCTCCATCAAGACCTCCTCCAGTACTACCACAAACCTCCAATCAGTACCTCAGTGTATCTCCACCAGGAGTATATGATAGGAATGATGGTGACTGGGAGGATGAATGGGATGATGGTAGCTCTGCTGCTTCAGATACATACTCAGGAGACTACAATTTCAATACTAATGCACCTAGGACAATGAGTATGGCAAGGGCTGGGACTGTGAAGAAAAGTATGAACAGGTACTCCCAAGTTTCTTTACTTTGTAAATACAGTTTGATAAAAAGCTGTGATTGCAGACCTTTCAATGAGCCCAGCTCAGTTCACGTGCTCGACATTACGCTCGCATCAGCTTGACAAAAGATGGACCTCCAAGTACCAAGGAAAGCTCTCACAATTGACTGTTTAGCGCTCGCAAACGATCCCACATGTGTGATTGGCAGTGTGCATTAAATTTAATCATTAAAAGGCCTCTGATTGTTATACTGAGTTTGTGCAAACTCATATGCAGGCCAGATTTCTATTTACAGCATTCTTATCTTGTTTTTCATTGAGTATATTTGCAAGAACCAGATGGATATTAATAGCTTGTTGTTGTTATGAGTTTGTCTCATGGCCTCATGTGCCAATTATTGATCCATTGCTCTATTTGGTAGCCTTCTATTTATTGTAGTTTAGCTCCATGACTCACACCATACCCTTCATAATTCACAAAGATGCATAAGACAATGTTTATTTTTTCTACAGATTTAGCTTCTTAAACTTTAGGCTATTTGTGACACATTCACAGCAAATGTGTACTATATTAATGCAAAATGACTACTATAATGTCAGGAGTTCTCTTTTCCAGGTTTTCAACATTTGTTAAATCTGGAGGTGAAGCATTTCTTTTAGGAACAAATCAGGAAGTGTCTGTTCAAGGCAATGAAAAAGTTGTTATTCAGGCAAGTTATCCTTAACAAAGGAATTGTAGTGATTAATACCATAGTGACAACTCAGTTGCATTTGAAGCAATTGACAGTTTTCTACTCTTAAATTCCTACTAAATAGGGGGCAATTATTAGTTTTTTGAATTTTCCCCAACCCCCTGGACCTTATTAGGACCCATAATTTATTAAATTTCAATGAATGAAAATTGGTTCACAAATTTTTTCTTTCAGAAAAGAATTTTTTCCTTCACCAGATGATTGTCTCTTGTTGTTTGTCAGTGCAATGGACAGGCTAATTGTCATTGGGTTTTAGAATAGTTTCTGAACCCCCTCCCCATTTATTAGGGACCTAAGAGTATGTCATTACACTCAAAGCAAAGGACAATTCATTCTGTCAAGACTGGCCGATGCCCTTCCATCATTTGTTATGTCATTTAGAGCAAACTATTTGATAGTACAGAAAAGCACTTGCTAAAGTTTAATGTGATTTTATGCTTCAGCATCAATGCCTTTTTGTTGTTTTCATAATGTTTCTCTCAGGACTTACTATGTATGAAGAAAATAGTATATATGTCTTATTTGCTTAGGATGACCCTGATGGATTAACATGGAAAAGAAATCATACACCATTTACTTGCACAGTATCAGAACCAGAAAAGAAATCAAAATACAAAGGAATCAAAAGTTATGTTGCATATCAGATTGTTCCATCGGTAAGAGCATTATTATAAAACTTGATAAAATGTTTCATTTATTATCATATATGAAATTACCTAGATACAGAACCAGAGGGAATACATGCATCAGTTATTCTAGCAAGAATAATTTCTTCACATTTGAAGCATTATTGTACCTACAGATGAATGGAGTTTTTTAGGTAGTAGTATGAAGAGTCATTGCTTTAGTATACACATTTTTTTATAAGCAAAAAGGTTTATAAGAAAATGAGGCTCATATAGCCCAAGTCGTAAGAAAATCCTAAGAAAATCATAAGGCTCAAGTTCAAGAAAATGCTAGGAAAATCACAGTTCATCTTCTTTACATGCCAGAAATTGATATTGGCTCATTTTTGCAAACTCTCGTACAAAGATAGAGAATTTTGGTGGCCCAACAAATACAGAGTAGCCTGTTTCAACCAGTTTATCCCTGCAAAATTTAAGAAAATCTTAAGAAAATCTCAGCCTCAAATTCGTGAAAAGTTAGGAAAATCGAGCCTTAGGAAAAAGTGTTTTTCTTATAAAAAAAGCGTGTATTTGATTGTATTTTGTTTGCAACTTGAAGCTGGAGTAGAAAGCCATTAAAAGCTGTCCACTTTGTGACACCTTTTTATCCATTAACTGAGCTTTTCTTCTTTGGAGGGCTATGAAATCCCCCTCCTGTTATTGGATAATTAGACAACATACAGGCAGCTTTTGGAGCTAAACTATTAGAAGAACTTTGAGTGCTGGATCTTGAATCACGTTGCTAATTTTAGTGTCTTGGTGTTTTTTCATGGAAAGAGAGCCTATAATAAGTCCTTCTATTGGAAATACCTATGAGAGATATGTAAGTCAGGGAGGTTTCTTGGGATTTATTTAATTGCATATGAATGGAATTTAGTTTGTGATGCTATGTTACTTTTTCTGGACAGCACACTGGCCAAACTGTTGCACACAGGTTTAAACATTTTGACTGGCTATATGGAAGATTAGTTGAGAAATTTCCATGCATATCAGTTCCACCACTTCCAGATAAACAAATTACAGGTAATCATTATTCATTGAGTACCAATTTTAATAGGGGACTTCCTTGTAGACTTGTAGGTATCATGAAAAAGGCATTGTTTTGGTGTGGATTTTTCGGATTTTGCTTTGACTGTTGACATATATGGGCCATATGGGCCATATTCAATATACTGATCATTATAACTCAGGTATATATAAAGTGAAATTTTACCTTGATTTCTTGAAAGGTAAAGCAGTTGGATGACTTTACTTGTAGGTCGATATGCAGAGGAGTTCATTGAAAAAAGGAGACAGTTACTAGAGCGATGGATGAATCGGGTATCAAGACATCCTGTTGTTGCACTTAGTGAAGTTTTCCAGCATTTTATAACATGTGATTCTGAAGCTCGAGAAAAGGTAAATTGTTGCATAATGTAGGTTGAAGTCATTCCACTCATAGGAAATCACACTTGTAGGTCACCAATATTCATTTTTCTGCACAATATCTGCCAAATTGAATAGTTCCCCATTTTGTCCAACCAGCCATTATTTGCCAAGTGTTGGCTCCTCATTTGAGACACTATATTATGTAGATATTTGTGGGAGGTACCCTAAAAATTTCATTGAAAGAGCACCAACATTATTAAGATTTAATCATCAAACATAGCTGCATATGGTTATCTTTCTATCGTTTAAGTAATCTGAATACCTTAGTTGATCATCGGTAAGTAAAGCTGTTTAGGTCAAGCTTCGATAGTATGATCAGTGCTTTTTGTGAAGGAATTGTCCTGAGGGCAGTACTTAACCTGTGCAAATCAGGCTAGGAGGGTGATTGGGTGACAAAAGTTTTTGCTTCATAGGCATCCTCCAGAAGCATAATTCAATAGCATGTCAACATTTTATAAAACATTGTTCTTGGCAAAACCTAGTTATGGCTAATAGTTATGGCATTTCACCTTGAGCATATCGCACAGAAACAGGTTTAAAAATATGAACCTGCTTCCTTGAGTCTCTGCACAGAAGACTTTCAGTGATAAGCATGTGTACATTTAGTGATGTTTAGCAATGTTCTCTGTCTACAATTGAATGCCCAGTCAAACTTGTTAGGGGCTAAATCAAGATTTTGCAAGGGTGGTCCATCGCCCATGTAAATAGGTTAATGAGGGCATTTATGATACTCTTCTGTTTTGAATCATGTATGGAAGCACCTCATTGTGTTAATCTTCAACTATAGTTTTTTGTTCTTTTTGAGTGTTTTTCTCATTTCTCTTTTCTTTATTTTAGGTTTGTACTTTTTCTCATTTCTCTGCATTAACATAGTGTGAGACTAAAGCAGATTTTCTTTCTAGGATTGGAAAGCTGGAAAGAGGAAAGCAGAATGTGACAAACTTGTTGGTTCACAGTTCTTTTATACTATAACATGCCCTGGGCAGTCACTGTCACAGCAGCAAGTGTATGTATTTTTTGCTTTTTCTTGTATCTATCCTGGAATAGCAATGACTCTTGTCTGTTGGATTGTCTTTTGTAGTATTGAACAGGATCTTTAATTATTAGCCATATGAGTTTGATAGCTATATTCTTGCTGATTAAGTTTGAAAGGATACATATTTCACTGTTTGCATTGTTGAAATTTTGGCTCATTCTATTTCTGTATCATCAGGGAAAATGTTGTTGATCAGTTCAAGGACTTTGTCAAAGGAATGGATGACAGTGTGAAGCTGTCTATCACACGGTTTGAAGAATACTGGGACAAGGTTGCAAGATGTAAGAAAGCACTCTGTATTGCTCTTCAATTTCTGATCCACTGTATTTAGCTGTGCCCCTTACTCTTCTCCTAGTATACATCATTTTGTACCTGTATGGAAGTTGCTTTTTTCCAAGATTGATAGATACTATATGTAGGAAGTTACAACAGATTTTTTGATCTTGAATATTCCATCAGGGCACTATTACCTTTTCTAGCTTATAGAAATGAATACAAAAGATTTGGTAGCGGATTTCTTCACTTAAGCAGCTCATTTGCTCCGGACACTGCACCATGTAAGTAGTTTTTAATTTCACAGTTAGTTTTGCTTTGTATTAGTTGTACACAGTTTTATAGAAGTTATTGCTTTAAGTGAAAGAGCTCTTTGAGCTAAGAAGACCCATATGTGATAGCCAGAAATCTTGAGCAGTTTCATTTGGAATATTTAACTTTAAATGTTTCACTTGCCTACAACACTCCTTAAACATAGTGTTTGATAGCAATGATTATTTGATGGAGATTGTTATGAAAATAAGTTATCATTTTTGACATTGCCATTATATAATTAGTATCAAAAGTAGCTATATGTACCCAGCACAGTTCCCTGTTGTTAAAAATTGCCAAGTAACTTGTTTGCTATCACCTTTTGTTTTTGCCATCAAAGTCCCTGAACCACTACACTTCTTACTAGGAAAATTAGTCAAATTTAATCATATTCTGTCTCATTTTTAGTTGCTCTTCCTCTTACACAAGCAATAGAACATACTGGAAAAACATATGAAGAAATTGGAGATTTATGCCAGAATCAGGTGGCCAGTTGTCAACTTCCATTCCCAAATATGATTTTCTTCATTAAAAGAGTCAGTTACAGTACAGAGAAAAACTCTTGTATGAAATATCAAGGACTATTGAGAAATATTTGTTAGAGCATTTTTCAAAACATCCCATAGGAAGTTGGTATATTAGTTCACTCAAGGACTACAAGGACATAAGTAGCAGAACAGTATTGTTTTCTGCAATTTTCTTGAATTTACATTGGTCAGTTATTGTATTGACCTGTACATAATATGCCTTGTATTCATTTACAAATATATTTACTCTTGCTAGCTTGCTGATGTACTTACTTTTTTTTAGCCAAGAATAGATGTATCACCAATGATTGATTTATTACGAGAATATACGGGAATATTATCAACATTTCCAGATATAGTTGTTGTTCAAAGGGTAAATAATTGTCCTTTTAAATACCAGCACTCATTACTGTTTTACGTACAGTAGTCATGCTATTTTATTTCAGTACATTATTGATTCTTAGACCTGTTTCTAATTGGACAATCTGTTAGAGAAAAAATTGATTTTTGTATTCATTGCTTTGGTTGTTTTAGAGACATTCTTCAGTCACTTCAGTATCCTCAAAGTAAAAAGTCTAATACATGATCTATTTGTAGCATAATAAATATACTGTGTAAAACAAACTCCCAATCCAGAACAATCTTTGTTAGTACAAACAGAAATGAACAGTGTTATTTGTTGCAAGCTATAAATGCAGAGTGCACAATTGGTAGTTTCCTAATATTTGTGAATACTTGTTACAAGCCTTGCAATGAGCAAAACAAAGGTGCTCTTAAAGTGAAGCTCCTTGAGCGATTTAGGAGCTCTGTTTTGCACCCATCCTAAGAATGCATTTAAAATACATAGAAAAGGCTCATTTAAAGCAAAGCTAAGTGCAGACTCCAATCAAGGATTATTTGATATGTTGAAAGTATATAAGAAGGCTGTGATATTAAAAGCTGTGATTTGCTTGTAGGGTATGACTACCCCCCTCAGCTGTGTGAAAGGACGAATCCAGATTACCCAGATATACACATTATTAAAGGATTACCTTAATGATGACTTGATTTGAAGCTTTTCTAGTTATAACAAAGAGCATATTTTAGAAAAGTCCTTTGCTTATGATGATGTGAAGAGATTTTCTTACAATGCAACTTCAACATCCTGGTGCTCAATAAATTGTGCTCCAAAACTAATTGTAGGTGCACTTTAGGCACACTCTAGGTGCGCTATGGACACCTGCACTCACTTAAGCGCCTTTCTGTGAAAGGCCTGCGTGCTAGTGCTTTTGCACTTTGGCAAGTGGACTTTATAGGCATTTTTTTGTTACCATGGTTTGGTGGGTGATATAGCCAAGGTAACCTTGCTTTTTTCATTTTGTTCAGTCTGCTATGAGTAAGTTAAAAGACTGTCAGAAGCTACAAGAAGAAGAAAAAATGGAGGTATCTATGAATCTACTTTATTGGTAAACTATTGTTGTACTGTATATACTCATGGTTGCATTGGAGAGTAAGGGAGTACCTAATCCAACTGGAATTTAGCATTTGCTGTGAGCCTTGTCATATATTTGAAAGTAATTTTTAGGATTGCTAATGGGAAATGTATACTTTTTCCATTTAGTACACAGAAGTAGCAGATGTTGCATCAAGGGTAGATGTCATGACCAACTGCTTGTTTGGTATGTATTATTTGGATAGATTTTTCTGGAATCTATTAGTTTGTGCACTTTTTGATGAACCCTTCAGATTAGATGAAAAGTTAAACTGAATTCATTTCAATATTGCTAAGATTTGATTTGAGTTGTGTATACACACACTGACTAGTGCTATTAGTTAGGTTTTTTATTCATAGAACTTCAATTTGATATTTGTCACATTTTTGTTATCATTTGCTTTCATTTTTTTACTTTTAGCGGAAATCAATCATTTTCAACGCGAGCGAGTAAGAGATTTCAAGGCTCAGTCAGAGCACTTCTTACAGGAGCAAATTAAATTTCACCAAGAGGTAGTTTGAAGTTTTTTTCTAGAAATATGAGATTTCAGCTATTTTAAGATTCATGCAAGAGATAATAAAAGATATTGGAAGTTGAATAATATCAGAATTTTTGATTTGTGGTTTTCTTCAGGCATTGCCCACAGACAGTAAGACCTAAGTATTTTGGGATTTGGTCAGCAATTCATACATTTGGAATTAGTTATCATCACTTTCCATCATGCAGACACTTCAATGGTCTATGTATCATAGAAATGCCTGCAAGATATATGATCATATGATTTTTTAGCAAGATATCATTTTGTTTATTAGTGTCATAGAGAGTCATGCACTTGTCAACCATACAATTAGAGACTCAAACAGTTTTATTTTAGTGAGACCCTGTTGTGAGAGAAGCAGAAGAATTTGCTGAGGCTATGAGAATATTGGACTTAGAGCTGGTTTCCATAAGATCATATGAGCTAGGAAAGTGACAGATCCCTTTTCCACCTTGCATAGCGATCAAATGTCCCATGTTCCTATTGATTGAAGTTGCCATGAAACAACTACACAATGACTGGTTCATTACATCCATTTGATAATTTTTTAGCAACTATGGATCAGAGACCTCTGTTTCTATTTGCTTGTCTGTGATCAGTGGTGTTGCAAGAGTCAGGACAGTTGAATTCAAACCAGCTCAATTGACCCTTGTGATTGATAGTCAACACAGTTGTAAAGATTGAAAGAATGTCTCCCCAGTAGAATTGAGAGAGCATTCTAAACTGTTGCAGACTGTTGCTGATACCCTTATGATCTTATGGGAGCTCACCTTTAGGGAACTTTATCATTGCGATTGTTCTTAGTACTATATGGAGCTTAAAAGGAAAGCTGCATACCTTGTTAGTTTCCCAAGTCTTGCTGCTTCTGACCATCTTGCTGCTCATAGAGCTCATTGTCATCTTTCTATTTTAGATCATCAATAAATTGCAATCATCACTTGACAAGTATAAGTATGTGCCAGATGATTAGGGGTAAAGGAGACACATTTGAAATTCAATGTGATAGATTTGTGAGCTGGATATTGTTGAAAACCTACAAGCACCTGGTTCCTAGGGGCATTCTTTTGTAGTACCACCGATTCATCTGTGGTTATGGAAAGAGCTACATATATAGAAGTAAGGCAATGGATAGGCTATGTACATAGTGGAAAGGAAGCTTTGCTTATTAATTATATTTATAGATAGTTGAGCTCATAGTGATAGAGGAAAAGGGGAATTGGACAGTGATTACTTTTTTGGAGGCAGTTTGTGTTACTAGTAAGATGACAGTTTCATTAACTGCAAATTTTCAATATTGATTTAGATGTTTCAAAAAGAAAACTTGGATGATATGATATTGTTTGTCTAACACATTGCTAGGCTTCCTTATCACCTCTAGCCAACAAGCTGCACCAGTATAGACATGATGTGATGTACATTTTGGCTAGCTTGAAGTTGTTATTAAGCATAATTGAAGTCTAGAAGATGAACTGCCCTTCAGTATTATCAGAATATTTCCATGTTTTAGTCCATAGTTCTACCCTGTAAGTGATATTTAGAAAGCGCAGCAGCTTCTCTTACCTAGCCCATCTTGTGTTTAAATATTTGCTTCTGACAATGCCACAGGCAATCTTACAGGTCAAGGTGAACTGAGAAATTGAGAGATTCCCACCTAGGGTTTCATATTATATGGAAGATGCCTTTGTATTCAACATTCTATTTTTGCTCTATTGATTGGAACATTTTGTAATCTATCATTTGGTTTGTGTGTAAGTTTTATTGTGGAATAGTAAACAATATTGACAAGGTAAAATATTCACTTTTTAGAAGCAGGTTTGACTACTCAGTTAAGATTATGAAAACAGTAATACTGAACTGAAACCATTACCAGATGCAAACTATTGCATACAACTATTTGAAGACAGTTAGCTATTTAATTATTTTTCTAAAACTGAAAGTAACTTTAGCACTGATGTATTGAGCACTTTTTTATATTTCAATATATCATATCACCTACACAAATTAATACCCAATGTGTGAATTGGTGTTGTACAGGTATTTTACATATCAGACTGTATTGGCTCATATAAGGTAACAGAGAGACAGAAAAGTCAACTGAATACCATGAAAGTTGCCTAGGGTGTCACAATGTAACAAACCATTTCAAATACAGTAATATTAAATCTCACCTGTGAGCCACACTGAAAACTTTGCCACCCACTTGTAATATCTTAACCATTCACTGGCCTACACCTGCTTTCTTGGTTGCAGAAATAATCCATAAAAAGGCATCCACGCATGTCTTTGTAGAGCAATAGTGGAAAATGGTTTTTCTAATATTGTAGTAGGCTCATATAGAAGAATTTTCCTCTGTGTACAATGGCACTTGAACCCGTAAAGCCTAAGTTAGCTGTATAGCAATGAAAGTTTCCTATCTGGCAGGAAATCTGGTTGAAAAGCTATAAGTTGTTTGCCTCTTGATATGTGCTAAAACTACATTGCAAAAGCAAATGCTTCATATTGTCTTTGAGATGTTCTAGCAAGCTTGATCTAGAGTTGTTGTTTAAAATACTGTTGGCAGGAACCAAGTGTACTGTATCTTGATGTAAAACTCCACCTCATCTGTATGTAAAGAAGAGTCAGTTATTGGACAAAAGTGACTGCATATGACTAATGAAAACATGCTATTGTAGCACAGACCAGAAGAGGAAGCAGGTTTCTTTAGAATTATGGTGTATAAGTAAAATTTATAGCTGTAATTGAGCTCATTTTTCATTTTCCTGTAATTTGTACATCAGATTATTCACACATACAATTAACTCATTTAGTGAAGAACATTTAGCTAACTTTATTCATATTATATCAGCAATATTTTACATCCAATCCCTTTTGCTCTCAACCTTGTATTAAGTAACCCTTGTAGCTCAACTATATCTAAGAACTCCTTATAGTTTGCAGTAGCATGCCAAACAACTTTTGAGTGTGGTGGGGGGGGGGGGTGTAGCAACTCAAATTTACTTACAGGTTTTTAATTACTGATACTATAATTATTGTTGAGTCATAATATGAAAATGCAAAACAGAACAATGGCATATTGTGGCAATACAATACAAACTTTTACTGATATGCCAAAAAAGTACAGACTGCTTCTGCAAACAGTCACCCACTTCTTTGGCATGCCCCTGTAACTTATCACAGGGTATATTAAAGTAAATGGAAATTCATGCCTGTATTGTACAATACTATTAGCATCTGTTTAGTGGTTTACATCCCTTAACTGGGAGTTAACAACTGTTATGTAGCAAGCTGAAGGCTAGACTTATCCATTTGTGGATAGTGTTAAAGGAAACCATATGAATCTACTTCTAACATTTTACTGCCATATACTTCTGCTTAATTGTGAATAGAATTATAATGTAGTGTGGTGTTGATTCAGAACATAGTAAAGGGTGCACGCATTTGATTTTAATTTATAAATTTTTGTAATTAATTTGTCTATATCTAAGGTGATTTCAAAGTGAAAATCTTTGTCTAATCCTCCATCACTTGTCATAACTAAAAAAACCAATGAAATTGAGCAAGGAAATATACAATAACTAATCTGATATAACTTTGACTGAAAAAGCCTCTAGTAATCTTTCAAATATTACTAAGAATCATTAGCAACTCATTTCAAAACGACAATACAAATGAAAATATATGTAAAGACAACCCCAAGATAACTGTCAAATAGTATGTTACAGCACAATACATATACAAAAAGGGGTGAATTCCAATATCCACAAAGACATGTCATACTTGATGAAAATTGGCTATTTGGCAATCTGGTGTGGCTAATACTGTAACTGCTTTTGTTGATCAAAAACAAAATTATTCTAACACACAAACATTGCGAAAGCAAGGCTTTCTATGCATTTGAAAGTTAATTTTGAAAGGCAACAAAAAGCATAGCTCACTGCCCCTCCCACAATACAATATCAAAAAACCAAAAATAAATACAAAATATCATCATTTGTTACATTAAGAGAGCAGCATGTAATTGATAGCTAGTGTCATGATGTCTCTCTTCTCTTTGTAAAATCGAAGTTCTTGTCCGGCATGCCTAAATTTCTGCAGCTGAATTTCAATATCTGCTAGCTCCTTGGCAATTTCACCAGGGTTTTCCTTCTCCTTCTTAAACCAATCCTTTGCCATATCCTCCCTAAAACATTTATCAATTTTCTTATGTGAAAATTGAGCAACAACATCTTTTTGTCTTAATTGATTGCTAACCATAGCCTTAAGGTTTCCATTCCATTGTAATAAAGAAAACACTGTCATTATTTCTTGGTATTCAAGCATTGTCTTCCCAAGGTTCTCAGAAAGCATGTATCTGAATGCATCTATTCCAGGGTCATTCTCACCAGAACTTTTCTCTGCCTCAGTGACTGCATCTTCGATGAATTTCTCTGTAATTACCCTACAATAGGCATGGAATTAATAATGAGGATTACTATTTTTATTTCAGAAATAGAACTACTGTATAAGCAGCATTATCTTGCTACAAGCTATAATGAGAAGTATGGCAGTTGCTGGGCATGTACATATACAGTTTCTATATGCAGGCCTTTCAATGAGTAGATTAGATGCACGCTGCCAATCGCGCATGTGGGATAGTTTGCGTGCACTAAACATTCAATTGTTAGAACTTTCCTTAGTACTTTGATGTATATTTTTCACAAAGCTGGTTGGAGCGACAAATCAAGTACATGAACTGAGCCTGTGTGCTCATGCGGTATTGCACAGGTCTGATTGAAAGGCCTGTATATGGGCAACAAAGTACTTTTACCCATGCTCAAAAGCATCAATCATGTACATATGGTTACCATGTTCCTTATAATTTATCAAGTGGGAATCACCCACCATTAAACATAATTTATATGATGAAAAAATTATTTGGTTTCATTTAAGTGACAAGTACCATTGATCATCCAGTACCTTGAGCTATGGTCATTAAACAATGAATGCACTAGAGCAATTTTTGCAGCATTTTTCTGAGCCTCTGACTTTGTTCTGCATTCCTCAAAACTACCAAAGCAGCTGCCCCCAGGAAGAGTGACAAAACATACATATGATCCATCCTTCCTTGTTTCAGATTCATATCTTATATCTGACAATTCATGAGCTTGGCTCATACTTTTTGCACTCCAAAATTCATTCAAAGTCTCTTTGATGTTAACTTGAAGAGAAGTAAAACATGCTAATGAAAGATACTAGTGAAAATGTGTCAATAGATCAACAATTTTGATGATATGTACTTTATATATATATATATATATATATATACAGTATACATAAGCACTAAGGCTAACTCTGGCCCCTATTCCTTGCTAGCTCTCCGACAATTTGAGCTATGGGGTAAATAAGGGTATTATCACAATCTACTCAGAGAGATCTATCGAATGATGTATAATTTGTCAGGGAAGGTAGTCTATTTCTAGGAGAGGTAGGATTCCGCAGAAGCATTTGTCCTTTCGGTCGCTATCCGACGTTTCATACTCTGACGAGTGTCGGACGAAAAAGAAAGTTTTTTAGTATGACTAAAACATGGTGCCGGTTTTTCGGCGCTAATGTACTTTCGCACCTCTCATCGATAACAGGGGGCTAACCCCATAAATTATACACCATTCGATAGCTCTTCATCTGTATATTCATATGCTACCCCATTTACCCCAAAGGGTGAGGGTTAGGGTAACAGTTAGGGCAAAGGGTAAGGGTTAGGGTTAGTTATTTCATGTCAGCCATTATGAATATAAGTCAATTCGTACGATATTCATAATGGCGGACATGAAATAACTAACGCTAACCCTGACCCTAACCCCTACCCTAACCCTTACCCTATGGGGTAAATGGGGTAGCATATGAATGCACAGATGAAGAGCTATCAAATGTTGTATAATTTATGGGGTTAGCCCCCTGTTATCGATGAGAGGTGCGAAAGTACATTAGCGCCGGTTTTTCGTGCTGTACAGAAGCATTTGTCTTCCTCCTAATCAAAAATAGCTTTAACTTATAACTAAATAAGGTGGCTTCTACTAGCATTTGTATAAAATATACAGCCCACCAGCTAGCTATCAACAAGCAAATTACTACTACCATCATAATTACTATTGATAAGTGCAATTACTTCGAAATCAATCTAGTTTCTATGACCACCACCACCAGGATGATCACGATCCCGGTCTCTCAATTTGAATGAATACTAACCATCTCCAGCCTTTCCAGTATGCTTTGCAAAAGTATTCAACACGGTATCAACAGCTTCCCTTAACATGCTACCTCTGCAACAAAAGTACAAGATATAAATATCGAAACTTTCTATAGGATTCTAGAACTAGCTTCAAAACGCCATCTTTGAAAGTCAATAGTGGTTCACAGGATCACAAACAATCGAAATTTGGAAACGAGGTTGGAAGGGGGGGCACCTTTTGTGGGTGTTGAAAATGCAATAGCCATTAGAAAACCCTCATATTTAGTGCGTATATGATTCTGATACTGTGCTTGCTGATATTTTATTTTATGAATCCGATGATACGCAAGAGTTCAATTTTAATGTCAAGACCAGGCTGTACAAGGCAATAGCTCTTAGCAGTATCTGTGCTATAGTTGATTTGATTTGGTACTGCGTAGGAATATAATACAAAAAGCGCGCCAAAGGACAAGTCTACCTTAGGCCAAATGGAGGAAACTACCAAGCCACCATTAGCAATAATACTTGAAAAGACGACAGATCTAGTTCAAGATTTGAAATTATCTGACTTAGATCCGCAATGGGTTGAAGATATCGCAGCTGGTGATTTATGTGAAATCGACGGGCTTCCTTTCACCCTAAACCAACATGCCAAGGAGAGACAATTTTTTGTATCAACACTGAGTGAACTCAATAGTATTTCAAAAAACTGGGTTGACATTGAGGATACAAACAGTAGGTTGACCTTTTTAAGATGTTATTTAGTTTTAACTGAGAATTTTTGTCATAATCCTTTTGGCTATAATCTATGCTCTACTTTCTCAAATATTTTGTGCTGCGGCTTTGACTATTAATGATAGACTTCAATCATGAAAATGATCAGGATCTCTGTTTGTTTAATTAACATTTAGATTTGATCTGTGATGTAGAAAATCAATACACAGAATATGAGAACAATCTTTTGTTGGGTAGCGTATGGCTAGAATTAACTTAATAAGGTAATGAGTATATTAATAGCTTCAGACCTATCTTAAGTCTATTCTGCTATTCTTATTCTAATATAAAGACAACTTTTTATGTTGTAGAATTTTGGGCACTGCTTCCTGGTCATGGCATCCAAAACAAGGCTCTTCTTGCTGTTTTGGCTTCATTCATCACTTTGAAAGGAAAGGTATGTTAGTGTTTCTGCATCTATAGGCATACAATGCATATGTGGAAGTTGAATTATTGAATTATCAGACATACATAGGTATAGTATTTGACAAGTGTCTTACCTCAAAGGTGCTTTGGAGAATAGTTATGCTTTTCCTGATACTGCTTCTCTTTTTTTAAAGAAAATGTATCAGATTTTGTCCTTGTATTGATGATGTGATAAGTTGATTGCATATATTGAGAGTTGTTTATGACAAGAAATTGGAATATTTGTTGTAAGAAAAAGTATATATTCATGAATCATATTTGAATGAATTTGCCTTTTTGCAGGCCTCATCTTCATCATGGGAGGATGTATCAAGCAGTGTTGCTTCAAGTATATATCTATCGCTTGTTTCCATTCCAGGTATCAGCTATGTCTTGATATTTATTATTAATCTTGACAATTATGCTCTATTTTTCATCCTTCCATAATCTCTTGTACTAAAGAGTTACAGCAAATACCACACATGTCAGATAATGTAGCTATAGGATGGATTTCAATTGCATTTTGAGACTAAGAAGGAAAGCCACAACTAGTAGCATTGTAGGATGAATAAGAAAAAGTAGCCAAGATCATTAGTTCTATGTTATCATATGAATGTATTCATTATTCTTTAACTGACAAAACCATTGTTAATTACTGGTGAAGCCTCTGTGACATATCCTAGTATAACATTTTGGGACAAGCTTGTCCCATCCTCATGCATTTTGAGTTATTACAAGCTTGACCAAAATTCCTTTTTCACCTATCAAAATCATCCCTACAGGAAGTGGTGCTCATGGTATTTTGAATCAAACATTGCTAACAAAGTCAGTGGAGAATCTAGGCAGATGGCCTAAATCTGGTTGTAAGTTTTATATAGTTTTTGCTTGTTTTTTCCCTTGTTTGTGAACAGCATTTTACTTGGGTTGCAAAAGTTTCAATTCCTTACTTTACGACCTTGCTCATTAACTTTAAGTTTGTACTCATCACCATCATGGTGGTCACGATTTCTATGTTCTATGGCATTTTCTATATAAGAAGTGAACTTTCTGCTTTGAGATTGGAGGTTTCTTGATATTTTGTCAAATCCAGCCTGAAATTTATCTTAAAAACCTTAAACTTTTGGATATCAAGGCAACTGTGAAACCTGACACATAATGCTTAGCTAGTAGTGCTTTACCACTTGAGAGATTGATACAATCTGTATTTTGTTTCCAGTTTCATAAAAGTTTTCTTGTAGAACTAGTTTTTTTAAGTTTACTGTTAAAGCTCAGCTTGCCTGTATTTCTTATGTGTTTCTTATCTAGTCTGAATTAAACTCTAATACTTCATATATACTTGTGTCTTAAAAGAGAAACACCATCTATGCCAGCAGTTCTGTCCAAACCTTTTCATTTAGGGCATGTGATTGTACTTGCTTTTAGAACTTAGGCAAAGAAGAACTACAATGATCAAAGTAAATAATAGAACTCTTAGCATGTAGCAATCAATTAATAAAAATCAGATTAGAACCAGCTCTCAGTCATGAGATAGTCACAAGACTGGAACTGGTAGCAGAACAATATATATATAAATATATATATATATATATATATATATATATATATATATATATATATATATATATATATATATATATATATATATATATATATATATATATATATATATATATATATAGACTTTCATAGTAAAAACAACTGTTTAACATTTCAACATTTCACGTATGGATTCATCAGTGAGTCCTAAATATATCTATATATATATATATATATATATATATATATATATATATATATATATATATATATATATATATATATATATATATATATATATATATATATATATATATATATATATATATATATATATATATATATATATATATATATATATAAATTCAAGAAGTTTCTGATGAAGCTATATGCAAAACATTAAACAGTTGTTTTTATTATGAAAGTCTATTTAAATTGTTAAAAACTTTAAGTGGAAATATTCTCTGTGTGTGTGTGCGTGTGTGTGTGTGTGTGTGTGCTGTGTGTGTGTGTGTGTGTGTGTGTGTTGTCTATTGTGTTATATATATATATATATATATATATATATATATATATATATATATATAGGTATCATGTATTCCAACACTTACACATGCCTATGCAAACACAATTCAATGTTTATATGTTGCTCATTGCTTGCATTGGAAAGTGTTTTTGAGAAGTTGCCATAACATGGTCATTTTAAAAGACCATGCCTATTGTCCATCATTCTATTAGGGTTTCCAACCAAGCTTAATGAGCACTGACACTTTTACTTTTTCCATGCAATCTACATCACATATGTTTATAATGTGTTGTCCTACAGTTTCTCAGAAAAGAAAGAGAGGACAGCAGAGCTCAAAACAAGGAGGGAAGTCTAAAAGAGGTCGAGCTGCAGCTGCACCAAAGAGACCACAAAACAATGAGCCTGGCAGTGATATTGAAGTGAATAGTGATGATAATGCAGGAGAGACAGCTGATGATGATAATTCTGCAACAAATCACAGTGTTAGGGCTGCTATTTTGGAGCTACTAAAAGTAAGTGACTAGACATTATTGATGTTCCATTTTCTTGAATTGGAGTCATTTAACAATCTATATGTCGTTTTAAACCATTCATCACAGGAGAATTTCCTGAGGAGGAGCCTTCTCTGTAACTAAACGAATCGAGGAGAGAGCCCCCCCCCTGTGATGACGTAGAAAGAATTCAAATGAATACAGTGTTATGTAAACGGGGTATAAGATACGACTTCAACAATTTGGCTGTTTGATAAATCTCGCTCCAAACATAAGTTTATGTGCGTGTTAGGTGCTCGCGCATGTCCAGGCAAGGTCTGCGACAGTATCATTTGTAGCTTTGTAATCAGAGTTTGATGCAGATTAGGTTTTGCTGAAGGAATTGCACGCCAAAATGAATGATTAGTGTGCCATTGACTGAAATAGAAGAAAATTTGTTTCAGCTAGGTAAATATTTTAGTTTAGTTATTTGGAAGATTGCAGGTTAGCCGTCACTGCTCCCCAACTTCTATCTATAAAGCTAAATATGATAGAACTAGGAGCAAACTATAAAGGCAAATACTCTGACATCAAATGTAGAAGGTGTGGAAAAGACGATGAAACAATTGAGCACCTTTGGAGTTGTGTGGAATTCAAAAAAAGAATTCCTAGGAAAAAACCCCTACAAACAACAAAGATTAAAGATTTGAGAATGATTTGGTCCCGGTATTGCTCTTTCATTGATTTCTAGTTAATAGTAGCTATATACCCTTGTAACCAGTGTTACTTTAAGTAACTGCTCCGGAATGGAGAGTGGTAGTTATTTATTTATTTATTTATTTATTTATTTATAACGGGGATCTTCTTTTTGGGTTGATAATGCTTTGCAAAAATCCCCTTTAGAACATTGCCTTAGTACCAACATGACTGTCTGTATCAAAACATGCTTGCGGTTTATTGTATTTAATATCAGCGCTGCACTGTGATTTCACCAATCTTTAGAGACTAGCTTTTGGGCTGTAAGGTTTTTATTACAGTTCCTGGAATTGGTGTTTACAGCCAGATAAATTACCTATATTTTGCTGCAGTATAGTTCACAGATCGCCGATCCTTAAAAATTGTACAGCTTTCACACAAGCCAGTGATTCCTGCGATCAAGTAGTTCTTTCTCAAGACAGTATTCTAACTTTCTTCTGGAGTTTTCCTGTTGAAGCATTGGTAACTTTTTGTTTTACTTCTGTTCTCATTTCGATCAAAGCGTTGGTAGTGAAGCTGTTACGGTTGGTACTCAGTGCCAGTGTAAGAGAATATTCGAGTATAAGCCTTCTACATGTGTGCACGAACGGTAGAAAGACCAGGAAATATTGGCGTATATGCAAAATGCATTTAATATATTTTCCTGCATATATTACAACAAATGGTGGTAATTCTGATATTTTAGTTAACTTCAACATCAATCCTCAATTTCCACTTGATGAGTTTAATGTCGGCAGCTATAAAGCGTTTCTGTGTAGTGTAGTTGAGGGATAGCAATTCACCGTAGGAGTGTCCAAATTTGCTGTTTCAGAAGCACATGTTTCTGTCAATAGTCCAACTTCAAGAAAGGATTGGAAATTTCATAACTATTAAGTTTTTGATTGGAGTTTCTAGATTGTGGTCTAGCTGGTATGTAAGCGATTATTTTCGAAAAAGGTTTGCTTAGCACTATAGTATCCCACAGCTAGACAGGCACTGCACAAGCATAACACTCTACTACATAAGTCACCGCAAGAAATCTATACCACGTAAGTAGAAGTGATGAGTATCTTGCATCAGTATTGGAGTTTTAGAGTTTTATCGCTTGTCAACTTTCTTAAGTATCAGAAGTTCACTACGAAACCTTCCTTACTTCTGAGCAGTTATGTACTGCTTTCTTATAGAACAATGTGTAATTGAAGAACGTGGATACCGTTTTCTTGAACTTCACTCTAGCTCAAACGAGCGGGAACATTCTCCAAGCATACTGAAAAGTTTTTTCGCCCGATACTTGTCAGAGTATGAAACATCGGATAACGACCGAAAGGTGACGTTTCATACTCTGACGAGTGTCGACAAAAAAGGTTTCCTTGAACTATAGTATGCCGTCTTTACATACTTATATTTTTGATACTTTTAGATAAAATGTCCAATAGGTTTGGGGTTCGGTGGGATATGACAATCTTCAATAGATAGAGTATTTAGTTGATTTTTACTTTGGTTAGAAAAGTTTAGCGATGGGTCAGACAATGTTTCATGTCCTACCATTATTTCACATTCTGGATATTTGAAACATGAAAGCCCAAGGCATTTATATAATTTAATTTTTTCCAAGTATCTAAATTCAACTTGCTCTTCAACCAATTTGAATGTTCTTGTAAAAATACGTGTAAACTTTGAATGGCTATGCGTTTGAATCAGGATATTGTCAACCCTGAAACCAATCTGGAATCGAGGGAGTCACGCCACATATATGTGGCGTACAGAAGTCTTGGAATTGCTGTACGGCGGCGTATTTGGGTTATGTATGGAGTTTATTGGGTAAAGAGTACACTTGCGTAAAGATTTTGAGCATTTGGCGCGGATATGCGACGTACAAGTGTCCGATTCAACGATGGCAGGCCCCTTTCCAAAATCGGATGAGAACAGCCCAGGCTTAGTTAGGTGAGAGAGAAAGTGCTGCCAAACATTCCAATTCTGCACACTTCTTCCTGGTTCGTTGTTATTCACGTCAACACGAATTGCCATTTTCACCGTGTAAATACCTACCCCCTATAAAGCTGTGTAGTTCCCCTCGCAGACTGCCCATCCATTCCACTTTCAGAAGAATTTTCCCGTGTCCCGCACTAGCCTGGCTTAGGACGCAGTTTGGCACTGCTGGTGATTCATGCAATCTATACTTCTATCTGAGTCTGAGTTTGAAACGCAAAGAGGAATTCCCGTCATTTTGTGACTTTGTTAGCATCAACTGCACAGCCATTATGAGGCATGTGGAAACGAGATGATTAAGTCTCTGGCGTGTCATCTGCAGAGCCTTGGAACTGTGGCCTGCACTTGTTTCATATTTCCATAGTCATTATGATGCAGAGAAACCAGACCGAGTGATAACCATTAAGAAGCTGCTGTGTGATGAGACAAAGCTATGCCTACTCTTTCTCGATTTCCTCCTGCCAACAATCATTGCGTTTAATGCTGCTTTCCAAACCACAGCTTATACCACCATTCAGCCACTGTACCCGCAAATCAATAAGCTCATAAACAGTATTATCCGTTGCTTTGTGAAACTTCAATGCATTTGCACATCAGACATCATAGGAACATTGTACAATGACCGTAGCAATAAATCTGAAGATGCAGAGCTTCAAATTGGACACAGTGCTCGTGTACTACCTGTGGCAATGGAAGAGGATGGTCAACACAGGGAAGTTCAGACCTTTATCGACCATGTTTGTTTCTTTTATGAAGCATTTTTGCGAACATCTGAAGAAGATTCCTTATAAGTCCACACTGCTCCCTGACCTGAGAGTGCTACATCCCGAGGAGAGAACTACCCTCAATGATTTTCCAAGCGCCATAGTTAGTCTTGCCCAGCACTTTCGACAGTTAGAGTTAGGTGGCAAGCTGGATATTCTAACAGCTAAGGCACTTAACTTTCAGGCCAGTTTGCCAATTTCTACTACTGGTATAGATTACTATTGGTATAGATGATGATGAATTCTGGGCTTCAATTCGCGAGATTCGCACTGTTGATACCCACCAGCCTGTCTACAGTACCCTTCTTCTGCTCATACGTGCACCTCTGGCGTTCCCTGCCAGCAATGCTGACAGTGAAAGATGTTTCTCTATGGTCCAAAAAATAGATTCGAAAGGCAGAAGTCATCCTGAACGCACCACTGTGGCATCTTTAATGGCATTGAAGCTGAACGTAGACGAAAACTGTCTTAGTTTTACCTAAGACCTGCTTAGAATAGAGAAATCAGGAGTCAGACAATACAGCGAAAATCATGACTCATAGAGTAATCCTTGAATTTTGACATTGCAATAAATTTAATTTTTGTGCAAGACACTACGCATACCACTTCAAGCACATTGACATTTTTTCAAGTTTTAAAAGGTGTCCCACTTTGACATGCTGAGTAGGTTCACCTGAGTAGGTTGCACGGTCTGCCCTCATTACAATTACTGATTCAAAATGCTGATTCAAAAGCGCATGTTTGAGGTACCCTGCAGCAATTAGCCTCCTTTCCATAACTGGAGACTATTCGGGGTGTATCTATGACATTGTTCGTTGTTATTTCGGCGACTGATGGCTTGAACTTGGAGAGGAAGATGAATGCAAGAATGATGCTGTTTCCTTTTTGCTTCACATCACATGCACCTTCGGATATTCTAGCTCTTCCTGCTAGATGAATCAGTAATGCCGAAGAATCACCATATTTGTTGTAAAGGGGACTGGGCTCTAACTCCTGTCGTTGTTATCTGAAGGTGCCCGTCAGAATGGGCATCTTAACGCTAACATTTCTATTTGACTGGGCAGCTTTTTATACTTGGGCACATATGTGACCCCCGTCATAGACGAATTTCACGCGCCCTCGCTACTATGTGTCTCTTTCCTTTGAAGTGAGCACAGGCTTGGCTTGGCGATACACCTGCTCTTACTGCGAAACAGAACTACTGTTCTTCCTTGCACAAAAGGATTGTATATTCCCCAGTTAACTAGTTGTAGAATGGCTGCAAGTAGAGAACAACTTGTGCAGAGGGCGAAGCTGGCCGAGCAGGCGGAACGGTATGATGATATGGCAGAGGCAATGAAACTTGTCACGCAGGCCGAAAATGGCGCAGACTTGTCTAGCGAAGAACGCAACCTTCTCTCTGTTGCCTACAAGAACATTGTAGGTGCAAGACGTTCATCATGGAGAGTCATATCAAGCATAGAACAAAAGACTCAAACTGAAGATAGTAGATCACGAATGACAAAACAGTACAGGTATGTATTAAATTTCCGTTTGAATTGGCCTAAGGTAAATGAGGCCACATTTAGGAAATAGTGAAGATGTGTGATATGCTTTTCTTGATTTGCTTAGCAGAAAACAGACTTGAGAAGCTTTCTTGACTAGGATTTGCTGGTTATTTGGACTTTGCAAACATTGGTTAAACCTCTTTTTATCTTGTGGATTGTTAGAGTTGTGGAAGTAGAAATCCAAACTCTTCTGGACAGAATATGATTTTCAAGAAAATCATTGCACCTGCATTCCTTCAGTATTTGTCTTGAAGAGGTAGTACACTCTCATTCCAAGTGTAATTTTTTGGGCATGCTTTACCTGGGGAGTAGAGGATTTGTTTTAAGGTTTATGCCTTATTTATTGGAATACATAGACTTGAAGTATAGAAGTAAAAAATTGAATGTATCATCATAGCTATTGGCATTAGTGCTCTCTTGGTGATAATTCTTTGGAGTGTTAGGCTGAATAAGCCTGGAAAATCAATAGCCCCTTGACTTGTCTCATATTTGCTTTCTGTTTTTCGTCTTCTTCTCTTCAAGTCACATTTATAGCATCATGGTGCCTTTGAAGCATTGTTTTAGCATGAATCTGTGTCCTAGGAGTTTCTTTATATCTAGTACGTGGCAAAGGATACTTTGGTTTGTAGTCTTTGAAGATGATTTTGGTCTTCTATTGTCCCCACAGGCTCTAAGATTGAATATGCTTCATTGGCTAATACCATTAGTGGGAAATAGTTATCATCTAAGTATCCATAGGTGACAAAAAAGTGGGAAAATTCTTTACCATACTGAACACACTTTGTACGTCATATATCAATATGCTCTGAGTATGCTAGAGAGTGTCCCCACTTTTTTTGTGCAATAGTAAAATTCTGTAGCACCACCGGACTATCCACCTGTCCATAGAGGTCTGCATTTTATCCCATCCCTTCCAACTGCTGTTAAGGTTGTCCTTGATGCATCAGTGTTTGCTTTTTGATATGACTTGCATCCTTTGATGTACTGCATAGTTGGCTGGCAGATGTCTTTTTTATTCTTATGTGGCCATGCAATTCTGTTTTAGAGAGAAAATTGAAGCAGAGTTGAGGAAAATCTGTGAAGAAGTCTTGACTCTACTTGAGGAGTACCTTATCCCTAAAGCAAAAAAGAATGCAGAGAGCAAAGGAGAAGGTGATCAAGGTTTTGAAGCACCTGTATTCTACCTGAAGATGCAAGGAGATTACTACCGATACCTTGCTGAGGTTGCTGCCAAAGAAGACCGTGATAAGGTGGTGCAGAAATCAAAAGACTCATATGAAGAAGCCTACAAGCTAAGCCAGGAGAGCATGCCAACAACAAATCCAATTAGGCTTGGATTGGCACTGAATTTTTCAGTCTTCTACTATGAAATTGTTGGGAACCAGGAGGTAGCATGCAAACTGGCAAAGAGTGCATTTGATGATGCCATTGCTGATTTAGACAAATTAAAAGATGATTCATACAAGGATAGTACACTTATCATGCAGCTGCTGAGGGATAATTTGACATTGTGGACATCTGACCAACAGGCAGATGACAATGAGGGAGATGGCAATGAAAACTAATGAACCTGGACAGTTAGTCAAGCATCATGATACCCGATATGTCTATATACTGTTTAAGTGAACTCCATACTGAAAGTGAATATATATGCATATAAATATATAGTCATTGAGAATAACGGACATGGCAAGCAGGAATTTCTTGTGAAAAATTTTATTATGATACTTGGTGTACTTGTTTGTTCAATCTTTGTTTTTGTTTATTTCATTTCAAGGACAGAATCAACTGGTTTTCTCCTTCTGCTAGCATTTGTTGTCTTGAAACAACTATTGTAGCTATGTGATGCACATTGGTGTAATACAGATTCTTTTTGTATTTTCCCATGATAATGTTATCATCTTTTAATAATGTAGGATGTTCTTTTATTCAGAATTACAGCTGTTTTTCCCAAATAGTATTGCTTTCTTTTCTTGGTGCATCCTTGTTTGTTTTGTGTCAAATTAACTTGTAGCGCCACCTGAGCTATAGGGACTCTGGACCTCTTAGTGCTGTTTCTTTGTCAAATGGGAAGGGTTTAAGCCCAAGGAAAGGTTTGAGAATATGCCCAGCTACATTTGTTATCCTTGCTATACTTTAAAGTAGATTGGTTCACTGGCTTACCAGATAGGCTTTTACAGTTAGACTCAAAGAATAGTAGCAGTAGATGAATATCATACAATTGCTATTTTGATGTGATGTTATGCTTCTAGTTGTAATGGAAGGAATGTATAGTTTGTGGAATGTTCTATGATTGGCATGGTATCAAGGTATTAGAAGACCAATTGAGCTGCTATCAACACGGCAATTGTTTCTTAGTCAGAATATAAAATGATACTCCAAAGATTTGGAGCATGTAATTTACAAAGATGTGAAAACAAAGCTAGTTGCTTTCAAAGGTATAGAAGGATTTTAGCTCTGATAGAGAACAATTTAGAATTAGCCCATAGAAGTGATGTCTTACCCATGTCTTTGAATTTCATACTTAAGTTCACAGTGATTTTGTTGACCAATTTACAAAGTGGCTGGTATTTGGAAGAACTTTTTACCAAAAAGAGAGTTTTTGTTCAAAAGAAGGTTGTTGATAGTAGCATAACATTTCCACTAGATTAATTGAATGTTGATGTAGAGATGTGGATTTTGAAGTTTGTTGAACTCTCTTGATTCAACTTTTACCAGTGATTTGCATTGTTTTCAATGAAAAAGATTATATCCTATGGCCTTATGTTTTCTGTTCTGAAGGCTACAACACTATGAAATGCTGATGGACTAATTGCTATGATGATCTCAATGGTGGTTACTGTGTTTATGATATTGCTGGTTGTGATTATATAGTCTTGATGATAATGATGATGATGATGATGATAGTGCTGATGATGATGATAGTGATGATGATTATGATAGTGATGAAAATGATGATAGTGATGATGATGATGATGATGATGATGATGGTGATGATGATGATGATGATGATGATAATGATAATGATGATGATGATGATGATGATAGTGATGAAGATGATGATGACAGTGATGATGATGATGATGATGATGATAGTGATGAAGATGATGATGACAGTGATGATGATGATGATGATGATGATGATGATGATGATGATGATGATGATGATGATGATGATGATGATGATGATGATGATGATGATGATGATGATGATGATGATGATGATGATGATGATAGTGATAGTGATGAAGATGATGATTATGATAGTGATGATGATTATGATAGTGATGATGATGATGATTATGATAGTGATGATGATTATGATAGTGATGGTGGTGATAGTGATGATGATAGTTTTGATAGTGAAAGTGATGATAATATACTAATGAAGATGATGGCTGTGGTTATGGAAGCACTGTTGATGGTGATGGTGAGGATGAAGAAGATGGTGGTGGTGGTGAAGGGGTGGTGGTAAAGGGTGATGATAGTGTAAAATTGTCGTTGATTTTCCCGTTCCTGATCATCAAGTTAGCAATTATCTAATATTTTTAGGACCTGACTAATTTCATTCAAAGAGTGTCATTGAAAGATCACCAACAAGTTCTGTATTCAACTATTCAAATGCTGTCTCATCTGACAAGATGTGAATGCCCTCATGATAATTTCAGGTAATGTATCTAGCAGCTGTTGGTTAACAGTAATAATATTTCAGTTTGTAATCTTATCTAACTTAGCAATTTGTCTAGTTTTTCAGAGTCCTACAGCATTTTTTAGTCGTTTGCTTGTGGAGTCATGCTGATTTATGTTGTCTCAAAGTTCACTAAGTTTAACATCCGTTTCAAACATTTTCCATAGAAGGAATCCTGATAAGTACCCATTAGTCTCCTTGTAGTGAAAGCATCTAAATCCAGACGTTTTCAGGGCTTGTCGAGTAGTTAGTACAGTGGATAGATAAGGTTTTAAATTTATGAAGCCCCAAGACTTACTACGTAACTCTGTATTTAACTCAATCTTCAATAGATAGATAAGCAATATATGGCACTGGAAAAGAATAAATCTCAGAAGGGTGATGTAATTATGTAACGGAAAGAATTGCTTTTCGGCTTGTTATGCAGTAAAAGCCCGACCATGTGAAACTTAGATGAAATGAGTCTCTTCAAATTCGTATGCCATGAGATAGCTCCAGCGATCATGATGCAGGTTCTTACCACTAATATCATTCCTGGAGACCCTCCCTATCATAGTTATGTATGTAATACGTATGTCTATGTCACTATTTTAAGTCTTATTTAGTCTATTTCACCGTTCTTAGTCACTGATACTGGATAAGTCATTATTAGCATGCAAACTTGAAGAGAGAAGATGTCTTTGTTAGTCTTCGTCCTCATTATAAATTTTATAACGGAGCTGCTATTTCCAAGATCAGAATCCATTATGAATAGCTGAGAAGACAAAAGTTAATAAACTAGTTGTATATTTTGCCAATATTGCTGTACTTCTCTAAGATATATTGTTCCAATTATTTACATCTCGTCTTTAACACGATTTATACTCGCTTCTTCATCAATTTTATTATATTTCGTGGGTTGTTATATATCAAGTTAATCATATCATTGTACTTTAGAATTCGTTCTCTTCCAGACACTCTGGTAAGTGCATCAGGGATTTAGCATACCAGGTAATTACATTTGTATAATCTTCGTTGCATGCAAGAAAACGTTTACCCTCTATTACGATCGCTGTTTTTGTTGTCTGATTCCTTTAATGTAGAGCGTTTTTCTTCGTCTAGGTTTTTTATATGGCTATATAGCGGTTGCTTTCAAATAGAGCAGATTTAATGTATTTGTCTCTTCGGCTGAATTCGAGTAGTTAAAATTTCATCGTTAATTTCTGGTTAGTTTTTGAGATGATGTATTAGGTATCTTGCATGGATGGCACCTTAAACAGTTTGGAATTTGAAATTTGGCTGCTTTCCGTTAGTGATTGCGATATTACATTTTTCAAGGGAATCCATTCACTTTGTACGGATATGCATGGTGATTTGAGGAAGATATCTCGATCTGTACGTATGACTTGATAATATATAGAATTGATAGAGCTGATATTGTTCATATGGTGTTTGTTGAGTTTTTAGACCTGCCTGGCCTAGTCTTCATTAATTGCATTCTTTTGTATATGATATCTTGTTTCCCCTGGACTTTCAATTGTTTGGTCATTCAACTTGAACTAGTTAGCATGCAATTGAGTAAATAAGTTATTAGTTGACTGCGTTATTTTTGGACTTGATTCACTGACTAAGGGACCGGTCATTAGTTCTTCCAGGGCAGGGGTAGAAGACATCTAGGAGGGGGTGGGGCAAAATTCTGGAAACTCAAAGGTAGTGGGGATGAAAAATAAAGAATATTTTAACAGAAGGAGTATGGAGTTTCTTCTGAAGTCTTGGAGTGAGGACGAAATTTTTTACATAGATCTGAGAGGGGACGAAAGTCCTATCAAATATATAAGAACATCTTCGACCCTCTCCCCACAAGTAATTAATGACCTGTCCCTAACTTGAACTCATTAGCTGTGATTAATTGATTTTGTGTGTTTTGTATTTGTATGCTACAGGTTTCGTATGCATCAATTATTTCTTCTCACATCAGTAACTTTCATACAACCATCAGCTGGTCTATCAATTTGCATGCTATTTACTTTTTTGTCTTGTCTTTCCTATTTTCTTCTACGTTTAAATGATCGGTCAGCTTTAGCAGTAAAGTAATTAATCATTTTAGCTACTGAACTGCTGCATGCCAGGCATCTTGATGCTTCAGGATGATAAGCCGGTTCAGACTGTAACAATACCAAAGAACCTTCAAGTCATAAAGAATGAAGCAGTTGATTTTGTGTGGTAAGCATGTTGTGTAAGAACTATATATTACCCCTTCGATTAATGACTGAGAAATATTAGTTCACTGATTTGGTTTAGTACTCTGAAACACTGTGATGCTTGTTTACGTTGTGCCAATCTAGTTTATTAGAGAGAACCTTATCTATGCTAAGATTGAATAGCGATGGAGTAACATTGCTTTAATGCTGGCCGTGAGATAGTTGAACCATAGACTTGCCCTCTCTTTCTGTCTCGGTTTGATTATATATTTTGCCTTCCTGCTGTAACATGACTCTACATGTTAATTTGCAATGCTGTATATCAATTTTTGAGGTGCCTTGCTCCCTGGTGGAGGAGTTACGTAACTGGTGAATGATCCATTCATTTACTTATTTATTTGTGTTTAGTTGTGTTTATTTGTGTCCTTATGTTTTGTGTAATGACCACAGGGTTGCTATGCAATTCCGTGCTCTCTCTGGTATGGTTTTTGTAGCTGTCTGTTTTGTAAATATTTATATGAATAAATAAAAAAATTGTTATCATTTTATGTAATCTCATTTCATGCAACTTTGTATGAATTCTGGCAAATATTCTTTCTGGTTGCAGTTATGATTTGTGCCTATTCATTTTGTTGTAGCAAACTTGCTGGTAACGGTAATACTACAATATCCGAGTCAATACGTGTCCTTGTGCAAAATTTGTGCGTGAAAGCTCCAGATAGAGCCGAGTACAGGAACATTATATCATCGGTAAGATGTTTCGCTGACTAGTGCAATAGGTGATTTGATTGTAACTGATAAGTAATTGATATTGATTAGTGATGACTGATTGAATTTGATCATTTGGTTGATTGTTTTATCGAGTAATTCATTTATCAAGTGATTAGTTAATCAAGTTCGATAAAGCAATGGTTTGCTGTTATGAACTATCGATTTTTATAGTGTATTGAATCTTTGTGTACTATATTTGAATACTGCATTTATATATAGAATAATTTACAGTTCTTTAAATAGAATAGTAAATGATTAATCAGGTATGTGGATAAATAACTAAATTAGCATATGATAGAATGAACTGAAAGGTATATAGCTGAATAGCTAAAAATTGATGACTATATATTTGAATAGGTAAATACGAACGTGAGACAAAATCTAAATAGATAAGGGAAAAGAAGAAACAATGGATGAACTAGGCGGACGAAATATCAAGCAATTCCATTTATGGTTATAAATGACGTTGTGATTGCGGATTGTTTAGGTGAAATGAAAATGGTATATATTGTAGTGTTGATAGTGATTGTTTCCCCTTTGAAGGATATTTGTAAGATTGTACTGTGTGTATCAGAAGAGATTCGCAATGTCCTCACGGAATGGCTAAAAAAATATTCAAGGAATGGAAAGGTGCGTTATTTAGGTCGTACCTGGTAATGTTATTTAGATATTATCAAGCATGCCAATAGTTCCTACTTTGTTGAGATTGCTGGGAGGAACCACTCGGTGTCCATTGTCGAGGTGGAAATGCAAACTAGCGATTCCAGACTGACTGTACTGTTTATCCGTCATGCTTCTCTAGATGATCATGTAGGCCGTTAGTTTCTGCACACACACACACACACACACACACGTACACACACACACACACACACACACACACACACACACACACACACACACACACACACACGTACACACACACACACACACACACACACACATACACACACACACACACACACACACACACACACACACACACACACACACACACACACACACACACACACACACACACACACACACACACACACACACACACACACACACACCTGTTTGTTAAGAACATGACTTTCACAGTTGTTTGTTAAGAACATGACTTTCACTGTTGTTTGCAACTGTCGATGGTAGACTTTATGATCATAATTG
Organism: Mastigias papua; assembly: GCA_964019165.1. Classification (NCBI taxonomy): domain Eukaryota; kingdom Metazoa; phylum Cnidaria; class Scyphozoa; order Rhizostomeae; family Mastigiidae; genus Mastigias; species Mastigias papua. Next base: position 7,897,477 of record OZ025283.1, on the reverse strand, counting down.
CAATGGAACAGATATTGTTAACATATTGGAATCGTTGATTGAGTGACAGCGCCGAACTTTTTCTGAATCAGAAACTAGCCTATACCCAAATACCCAAACTGAAATTATTTCATTCCAGATTGGTTACAGAGTATTATCACTGGACATAATGAGTAATTTCGTGGTGCTTGATCAAGCTCAGAATCACCAAGGTGTTTAATTTGCTTTTCATCTTAAGTTACTTTAAGCTTGACTTTGGCATGTGCTGTTCGCGTTTAACCATTAATGCTGATTATTACTATTATCAATTTATTTACAGTAGGCAAGTATACAATAGTTACAGCAAAAGCTAATTTGCGTCCACTATCTAACGAAGTAAAAAAATTAAAGAAGAATGCCATAATGCAACCAAAGTAATTAGTTAGAGATACATGTACAGATGTTTACAATGTGTAAATATTCTCCACGTTTTATTGTTTCATGCAAGTCTAAGAACCCAACCTGAGCTACGAGAGGTCGGCATATTCTGCAGCTACAGCCCTCTCCTCTCCATGCCTTGATTGCCCTTTTGAAACTGGAGAGAGTATCTAGCTGTTATACATTTTTGGGAAGTGTCTGCCATAACCTACACCCCATAAACGATATTGTCTCTAAGCGATAGCACGTAGTACGTGCTTCTGACAAAGATAAGTTATGGCTGCCGTTTAACCCAACAGGCACCTATTTTTCGACAAATACTTCTCTCATAGAGCTAGGATTGAGGTTCAACTTTGTCTTGAATACTTCAGTCATTAGCAATTGTAAATTCCTTACGTGGAGTGGGGCTGAATTGTCTCTTAGCAACATCGAGTCAAAATCTGATCTCATATCTTTTTAAGTTATCCTCAGTGCCCTTTCGTGTATACAATTGATTTTATTGTTTAGTGTTCTGTCGCAGAACATCCATGAAAGCGGACAGTAGCTGCATTGGGACAAGATGAATGCTTTCATTATGCGTTTCGTTTGCTCAGTATCAACAGAATGAGGAATTCTAGAGAGAGCATATAGTTTCTGGCCAGTCCTCTTACAAAATGCAAGTCAAATCTCCGTGTAAGAAGACTTGTGCGTGTCCTTTCCCCTTGTACGCAAACATACGCTTTTCGCCGAAATCCCCCCACTCCTTCATTGTGTGTATGTGAATGAGCCATGTACTTCTCCAGCTATTCAGTTGTTCAACGTTGAATACTCTGAGATACTGTGTAGCAGTTATGTGAGACAATCGTGCTGTCCATTGAACCTAGAAGTTTCAATTGATTGTTTTTAAATAACACTCTCCGCACATCTGACTATTGATGCGTTTTTTGACTTCAGTTTTAGTCTTATGATAAGCCAATATGGCTCTTGATCTACCGATTTTTCTTAAGTATGGGAAATAACTATAACTATTTTTTTCAAAACTATAGGGCAGCAGTTGCGATGTATCCCGTCAATGCTTCAATCTATATTCATTCGATGCTCAGATCGCTCTCCAACGTGAGTTAGAACTTGTGCTATGCTGAGAAAGTCTCGTACTTTTTATGTATAATCATATTATTGTGTTGTATTGCAATATGCTATGATTGTGCAGTTCATCGCAATGTGCTATAGAACAATGACACATGATAACAATATTATGTAGACTTTGCAACAAAGAGCAGTATTTTCTCTGGAAGACAATAATATAACAGTATTTTGGATTGAGCCACTGTGCAGAATACTAAAGTATATTTAAGTATAAAACCACTGTGCAGTATATTTATGTATATTTAAGTACAGTACAATTCAACACACTACAATACAGTACGATAAAGAACAGTGCAATGCAGTGCAATTCAACATAGTACACCACATTGCTGTACAATAGAGCATAGTATATCATATTATAGTACAAAGCAACACAGTGCAATAAAGAAAAGTTCAGCACGTATAATCCAGTTCAGTACGATACAGCACTGTGCAGTATAGCACAATACGTTGCATTACAATACAGTACAATACAGCTAGGGGAAGTACACAGCAGCAGTGCATTGCTATATAGCTAAGGCTGGTTACTAGGTGCAGGGTCAAGTTTACATTGAAAAACCTTGAATTTCGCATCTAGAATGTTTGGCATTATGATGATCTAACAAACATTGTGGGTAACAGTCGCAATTGCCAACGATATGCAATTTTTTGTTCCTTGGACCGGCTCTAGAGTGTAGTGTGATAGCAGTTGTATTTTTCCCAAAAACTAATTGACTTTTGAACTATCCTAGCTGATGAATTTTTATACTGTTTAACTTTTTTTGTTTTTGTAGAGTACGAGCAAAAGCTCTCACATGTCTCTACCAAGTAGCAAACTCATCATCGCGGAGACTGTCAGCAACATTGAGAGATCTTCTATCAAATTCTATTAATCCGTCAGGCCTATGTCAAACTCAAAACCTAACCAGATATGTCAACTCGGAGCGTAAGGATACTCTGTTCTATTTGACCTCGCTAGTGCTTGTCGTTCGAGCTTTATTTGTGTGGAATCTAACGTTTCTTGTGTGTGGCAGAGTGACGTCTGTTTCTCACATTCAGATTAATATCATTATAGAATTTACTGCAAGAGGTGCCTAGATTGATACTGATATTGTTTTTGAACTACTGAAGTTGTTCACAGGTTGATTTTTCTGTTTGATTTTTTCACAGTTTATCTAGTTTCCCCAGCGACATACAAGGACTAGCATTTCCAACCAGATGTATCTACCCTCTGTCATTTATAGGTTCCTGTTGTACATAATGTTTCGAATCTATGGTTCATTTTCTTATTAGAATGCTTGAACAACATTCACTGTCGTAGTTTTTGTTATTTGATGGCTGCATTAATTTTTATAGTGATTGTCCAAGGTAACCAAGTGATTTTGATATTGTTCCCCTGTTTATATCTAGTTAGTTTGACGCTCAATAGTTCTATATGGTGTATGAAATATTATTGACTCTTTGTTGTTAGTGCGTGGTGGTGAAAGAAGTACTATCCTCAACTTGATAAGGAGGCGAATTAAAGATGAAAGAGTTCTTGTCAGGAAAGCAGCCATTCAGGTGAGAACCATGTGATGAGTAGTGTGTATATCAGTCAATGAGATCATATCAATCAGTAGCTGATATCGGTTGATCACTGGTTCTAATTGATGTGTACTCTTTCATGATGTTATTTGAGTTCTCCATCGCCGTAGATCGCCCTTTTTTGTTTGTCTTAAATGGTCCTGACGTGTCCCACTGTTATTCACCTGAGCTCAGTGACCTAAAGTATGTCTTTGGAAAACCTCAAAGACTACTATTTAGCTATACTTTTTACCAATTAGGCCCGTATCTATAGTATAAAGTGGTAATAGCATAAATGAATAATATGAAATTCCCATCGCATTAGAGGCAACTTAAGCCTTCAAAAAATTAGAACTGAAATTGGTAAAAGAGGATTCTATTGCAGTCGTGAAAAAATTTCCATAATGTACAACTCTAATCGAAATATAGAGTCTAAAGAGTAAGTATATGATCTATTCCTATTTCTTTGCGTTTGTTTTATTCTTGGACTTTTCTTTTTCTTTACTTTCTGATTTTGATGCCTTGCTACGTAATTTTTGTTATAAGCGTTTTAAATTCCACTGAGACTTATGATTTCCCCACTCTCCTTCTATCTGAATCTTGAAATATTCAAGCTTGTCAAACATTTCTCGCGTTCACCTTCCAGTCATTTCTGATGTTTTATACTATCAGTATACTAAATTATGTTTCCATCTTTTCGGATAGTATTGCAATTCTACAGTACAAGAAGTTTATTCGTAGACCAGATATTATAATGATTGTTTTGCTCATCCTTCCATTGTTCCTAGGCCTTTAAAAGCGTTTTGGTGCTGGCAGATGATGCTCTTTCCGATGACGTAAGCTAGTTTTTTATATGCTTAAAAGACACCTGGAAATATCTTATACACTTGTTTTTTTACAAAGAACCTAATATAAGGCCAAGTTCTAAAGGTTCAATATTTCTGGAGCTCTTTTAGCCACAATTTAGTACTAGAGTTTCCTTGATAGTTCCTTAATTCAACAGTACATTGGGGGCTATAGACATTGTAAGTATTCGGTGTTACAACAGCGTACTATGGACACCGCAAGTTTCATCGGAAACCCGCGTATGAACCACTTGCTGCAAGGATTACACACAGTTTATGCTAATTAGGCTTCTTAATTATCAATTGTTTCTCAGTAATAACAGATCCAATTGGGATTCGGTCGTTAGTAGGAAAGATTTCTTAGATTCTTTAGCCTGCTACTGGTAGGTTCCTTATAAAAACGACCTGGTCATAGTGCATTGTGAATTCTGGTAATTTGTTTGTTACCGCGGACATATGCAACATTCTAATAGTTGATATTCGGTTAAGCCTTGACCACATCAGCCAGCATTTTAATCGAATGGTTATCTCTTGCTGATTGGGTGCCTCATGTTGTTTGTAAATAAGGCTAAATCGAGAAATATGGCTTAATCGAGAAATGCGGCTAAATCGAGAGACAAAGTATTGCCGAAAATGTCTGCTAATTCTGGCCACGTTAGAATCCATTTGCGCTGCAAGTTGATAATACAACATTGTGTTCACTGTAAACAATATTTGAGTAATAAGCATGAATTGACAAGCAAATATTTTTGCCAAGTTATTTGTCTGTTAGTTAGGCTCATATCATACAAATATTTAAGAAGCAGGCAGGCTGAATTTCAGAAGTAAACTAAAAGAAACTGTTTTTCCGCGAAAATTTTTTATCAAACTGGAAATACAAGCAGTACCCGTCTGTCAAATGTTTTCAACATAAAATATTCTATTTCTCGTCTCACAGTTCCCTTGTTGTTATAGGAAATTTCAAAAATTTGAAGAAACACTTAAGGAACATTTAAGGTGGGATTTGACAAAATAGAAAACATGCAGAATGAAAGGAGAAAGTTTGTTTCTTATAAAAAAACGTGTATAGCCTAATATGATGCAACACTTTCATGCAAATTTTTCTTTATGGGTACCAGAGTAACTTGGTATTCGAGTTTTGCTGTTGTCCGAGTTGTCTTATTTTTTGTTCCATGTCAATGCTCAGACAGTATAGTCTACCTTTATCTTCCACATTGTCTCGCTCGGCTTTGTCGGTCCTATCTAGGGCGTTGAATCATCCCGTAATCGTAGGGATCTTCACATGTAAGAGGCACTATGCTGCGACTGAATATCCGGATGCATTTTATGCATGAGCAATGGAAATGTTAATTTGATGTGAGAGGCTGCGAGAGCACAACTCATTGCTTGACCTCATTTAAGTGTTCGTGAGCGTAGGAACACGTGCATTTACCTTAAAGCTAATTAGAATATGTAGTCTGAAGTTGTTAATCATGCAACTATATTTTAAAATAAGTCGGATTAGTTTGTATTTGTTGAGACTTAGACAATATAAATATATATATATATATATATATACATATATTTTTAATTTATGCTGTACTATGGCCCAACCACTTTTCATTTTAGAATATGAGCTTTTACACATATGAGGTGGCTGTTCTCTTATTGTAGTGTTTTTCGTCCTGATACTCGTGGAAACCTGTTGTTTTATTCTGTCTGCTAGTCTCTACTTAGTGCACTCTGCGTACCGAGCTTCACATCGGTACGAAAATTCATAAAATTACACAACTATTCTGAGTGGCAGGAATGCTATCTTTTTTAGCAGATGGTAGCATGACTCTAGTATTATAAACCACACGAGGCTTCACAGCATAGAAACAAGATGTAACGTCTTTGTTAATGTGGTTTCAAATTTTGATGAAACATTATCAATCCGGGGCAATTTTAGGTAAACCGGGCACTCCTCAGGATCACACGGTTTTTCTGTTGCAAAGTTGGCAAGTTTCTGCTTAACAGAAGAAAGCAGGACATCTTCTTGATACCGTTTCAATAAGCACTTGTTATGTAACCGGAATGCCATATTACTGAAGAAGATTAAAGTCGATACGTTTAAGAAGTTGAAATTTTTGTTGAATTCTATATGTATACCAATATATATATATATATATATATATATATATATATATATATATATATATATATATATATATATATATATATATTTGTGGTTTATTCTATATATATATATATATATATATATATATATATATATATATATATATATATATATATATATATATATATATATATATATATATATATATATATATATATATATATATATATATATATATATATATATATATATATAATGTCATATTTCAAATTTATTCACAAGCCTATTGTGTGAAGGGTTTTGCTCACTCACTCATTCGGCATCTGAATCATTCTACTATACTGTAGTACTGAGAAGACGAAAGTCCAAGCGTGTATATTATTGAAGTTAGACCTGAAATGTTGATTTTTTTATAGGACATCAATTCCATTCACGAGCGATGCATGGATCAAGCATTATCAGTCCGGAAACAAGCCGTGCAATCCTTGACTCAGCTGCTGGAGTATTATCCGACTAATAGGCAACTTCAGATGTGAGATATTATGTTTTCAATCTACTTATTTCCTGGAGATGAACTGTAACATCTGCTACGGAATAAATGCCTTGAATTAATTCTGCCTAATGTCTTGAATTGTTTTAAGCATTTAAAACAGCAAAGGATTTATGTATGTTTTATTTGGCTAAATTTTCATAATAGAAGTAAGGCAGTAGTATGGCAGTTGATATATACGTTTTCTCTCAATTACCCACATCTCGTTGCTTTCTGATTCTGATTGTACACTTAGGTAATAAATAGATTTTATTGTATATGAGTCTAAGCCGAAATATATGATGTGCATTGTTCATGGAGTTTCATCCTGTTAGAGTAGTGCTTTGTAAACTATTACACCTTCAAGGATAGACTAGGATTTCAATTAACGTATACCATCATGAAAATATTTATAGGTGACATACATTTTAGAAGTCTTGCAAATTTTCAGTACATGTCTGTGACTTTTCCGTTAGGGCTTGGCTAAATGGTGTTTTGCCAATGGTATCAGACAGAGAAGTCACTGCGCAAGAGAAATGTGTTACGTTATTGGAAGACGTCATTCTTCGTCAAACTGTTGCATATGAAAGGTAGAAATGCGTTCATTTTCAATCCTCTGACAAACTTTTGAGACAACGTCAAAGATACGGTGCGCTATCTCCCTACACCCAAATACTGACGGGTTTTGCCAGGAGTTTCCTTGGTTTGTTAAACCTGCGGTATCTTCTTCGTTCCTCTGGTTGTCCTGTCTTCTCTGTACCGTATGCTTTCTCTGAAGAATCTCAAGTCATAAGTATCTTGGATTTTCACTCATTCACCACTTATAGTGCTACAACAGCTAAGCACTTCCATTCATCATTACATTTCATTTCATTTTACACATTAGATTCTCTCTAGACTCCCAGCCTAGTACTTTTAAATACATTAGTATATTTAGTTGATATGTATTGCACGATAAGGTGCAAAATATATCTATAAGATACAAATTGAATTGATATGATACGATATAATATATGACATGACATGACATGACATGACATGATATGATGTGATATGATGTGATATGATGTGATATGATGTGATATGATGTGATATGATATGATATGATATGTGATATGATATGATATGATATGATATGTGATATGATATATGATATGATATGTGATGTGATATGATATGATATGTTATGATATGGTGCAATTTAATGCAATCTTATCGATGTAATATTAACATTATTCTGATATTGACAAAACATGATTGATATGAGCTATATGGTAGGATGTAATCTGAGATACTGTATTCAGTGCATTTTAATGACTGTCTAGCTGCTAATGATCACCTGACTTTACCAGATCAACAGATCAGAGTCATCTTCTTGCCTGGAATCTCCTTGGCAGCATTGCTGGCGAAGATGGACAAGAACTGAGGTATTTCGTAATGGGGTGTACATTCCTGATTCTATAAGTATTGTAGTGATGGACGCCTGTTAGTGTTCATTCTGAACAGTAATTTTAGCGTATTGTAGATAAAAAATAATGTCATATTTTATGTTTCTGTTTTAGTCAATATTTCAATGTAGTTTGTGAGAATTGGGGAAAGAATGGTAGGTTCAATGCAGACCTGGTTAAAAAGCTGCAAACACATGTGAACACAGAAAATGCAAAGGTATTTTATTAAATCTGTATTTTTGCCTTGGTTTGAGTTTTTCGAAGATGTTATGATTATCGACGTCTATCTTTCTTGATATTTTGTATTTATTTGTAATTCAGCGAGAAGGAGGAAGCTGGAAAACTGTACACTATTATTAAAAATGAATAGTGCTAAACCTTCATATTATATATTGTACGTATGTACGTATGTATATGTATTAAATATATATGCGTGAGTGAGTGAGTGAGTGAGTGAGTGAGTGAGTGAGTGAGTGAGTGAGTGAGTGAGTGAGTGAGTGAGTGAGTGCATGCGTGCGTGCGTGTGTGCATGCGTGTGCGTGTAAGTAAAGATATATTAGCGATATTTCATAAGAGAGAGGAATGAAGTAAAGGATCAACGTAATGAATAGATTGATGGTCGTGTTGCAAGAATATATCAATCTCATCTGGGATGTATCTTGGTCTTGAAAGTATAATACATCATCAGCCTGAATATTTCTAAACTTATCATGAATTAGCATTTCATATCAATTTGTTCTAATATCATTTAATAATAATCAGTAATATCATTTGGTAGTATCTGTTGGTTTTATCATTTTAGGTTGTATTAGTTGGTAGTGTCATTTGTTAATATCACCTGGTAATATCATGTCATTTGGTAGTATTATGAAGTAATATCATTTGATTTGGTAGTATCATTTAGTAATATCACTTGGTAACGGATTACTGTCACTTTGTATCTGATTGATATCACTTGATACCTAATTGAGAGCAATAGAAGTTTCTTAATTTCAAGACTGCAAATTGACCTCCTTAATGTAATAAATCAAGGAATCATGAATCATATGCAAAAATGTGAAATACTAACAGAGCAGAATGTACAATAAATGACTGAATGTCTACCGTGGGTAAAGAACTTTCAAACGAACTAAGGTACTTTCGCAGGATTTCATTAGCATTTTATAGGATAGCATGTTGCCAAGTGTATGTCCGCAATGAACTTCTAGAAATGAATTTCGCTTAGAAAGAATTTCTAGAGATAAGGCTTTGATTAATGCTGTAAAGTGAATAGGTGATCAAATGAATTCTTTCCCTATAGTTACATTTTGGGCTTTTGGCCTCTATTCACTTATTTACTGTTTCATTTCTAGGGTGCTTGGTTGTTCATTTCGGCTATCTCATCGTCTTGGGATACATTTGATCCAAAAATTATTGCAGATTATTGGTTTAGAAACATAGATGACAGCTCTTGCAGTGATGGCATCACGATGTCAAGAATACTTAAAACAACTATAACTATAGCCAATAAACTGCCAGAGGAACTGTCTAACAATTTGCTAGGTACAAATAGAATTGATCACCCTTACATCTGCTACTAGATTAGGTGTCAACAGCAGAGGATTTTCAACTTGCACATTTTTCTTGTCTAGGCGGGTTTTCTTAACTCCTCGTAGCAAAGGGAATTTTAAATGAGAAGAGGTTCAGAGTCTATTAATTCAGAGCGCGCAAATTGTAGCTCACTGGCACAGCATGGAGCTTTTCTTTTGCCGCCTTCTATGTCATAAGAAGTTTCAAACGGTTTTTTGAAAGTAACTGTGATGACTTTCTAGCTTGATGAGTTTTGGTTGCAATGAGGCGGTTGCCTAATGAGAAATCAATGGCTGCAGATAGCAATAAGGAGCTTCCTTGTGCGGCATTAGTCTCTGCATAATCCCTTGTGATATGCTTTCGCTAAAGAGTGTATGCACCTTGATCACACTCAATTATTCCTGTCTCATGTGGCTTGCTTCTCTAATCGTCTGCTTGTCAGTTACGTTTCCTAGATACGTGTATTAAAAAGTAGTTCACCCAAATACGTGAAATTAAAGCTCTACCAAATTTTACCGAAGATCCGTCAAGTAATAACTACGCAGTAAGATTTTCATTCAATATATTCCATTATTACAATAGCATGTACAATAAAAATAGTCCGGTTCTAAACAATAGAACAAGGACAGAGCATATTAATGTTTCAAAATTAAAAAGTAAAAAGCAAAGCTACAGAGGATAAGAACCATCCATCAGTTTTAGATTCGAAAAGTAAGTAGGTATGTATGTATTTGAGTGAGTGAGCGGGTAAATGAATGAGTGAATGAGCATGTACGTAATTGAGTGAGTGAGTGAGTGACTGAGTGAGTAAGTGACTAAGTGAGTGAGTGAGTGAGTGAGTGAGTGAGTGAGTGAGTGAGTGAGTGAGTGAGTGAGTGAGTGAGTGAGTGATTCAATGAATAAATGAGTGAGTACATTAGTAAGTGAATAATAGTATGAGTATTCTACGCTTCATTATAATCCCACCTAGAATCTTAAATTGTAAACACTGCAAATATTAACTCTTTGTGTATTTCATCGATATTTTACTGTCCTCTGCCAACACACCTATTTGCCATTTTGCCAAGTACTGCTGATGGTATCCTCCCCAGTAGCTTTTTCATTATCTTAAGTTTCCTCTGATTTATTTTACAGACGACATTCAATTAAGGATCTCTGAGTTCCGATGTCCACCGGAGCTTATATCTTTATGTGTTCAATGCCTTTCAAAGGTAGGTCACTTTCATTCAAAGCCAGAAGTATAGCTTACTGAAAATTACAGTTCATTTACGATTCGATATTAGTTCATCTGATGGGTGTTTGTAGAAAACATTGCAACATTTGAGCAAGACAAGATGTGTTATAAACATTTGAGAAACTTAGGTCTGCATGTCCACTTGCAGCAGTATTTTTGTTCATCCACCATTCTAGTTTATTTAAGTGAACTGTAAAGACTGTAACTTGAATCAATCAAGAGAAGTTTATAGCTTTGTCTGTAAATTTAATATTTGTGTTTTGTGGAGATTTTCATATGATCAAGTTCTATTTACTTTCCACCAGTCACCCCCTGATCTTTTACCTATCGTTCAATGCCTGAATGTGCCATTCTTCATAGTAGCATTGCAATGTACATCAGGGCGAACATTTATTCTAGTCTTTATTTTGCACCCCAGTATTGCTAGTTGAAATCTGTTGAGTTTTCTATTGGTGGTCTTCATATATAGTGCAAATATTGATATTCTGTGTTCTAACTACACTAGTTTTTTGGTGAATGGCATACAGTTGAACTTAATTTGTAACTGTTTTGTTGTTTTCTAGCTCTTCTTGCGATTACCAAACGGAGAACAAAAGCTGAACGACTGGTGTAAACGTATGCTGTGCATTTGTGAAGAGTATATTTCAGAAAGCGTCCTGGGAACTGAACACGGTATAGCGTTACATCTTTTTAATATTGATGCGAACATTGGGCAAACATGATGTTGCATAATTTATAAGAGAATCCTTTGAGAGAAGGAAAGATCTGATGGCATTTGTAGCAAAGGTGCAACCACTCGTCAGCCCTTCTTCATACTCCAAAAACCCTCTCATTTCCGAATATTATTGCCATTTGCCAATACCTTTATGATGAACAGTTAAGGACAGGTGACTTTTGGAAACTTAGAAAATTGTAGATAGGCCTTATTTAGTAGTTAACGCATTTAATTGTATTCAACCTTTGAATATTGCATGACTCTCACAGAAATAAATATTTGGCTTTGATAGCTCTCTCACCTTAAGGGTGTTCCGATCCCTGTGCTGTATTACCGTCAATGTTCTCAAGTTTCTCGTCTCCTTCAATACTTGATATCAAGTTACTTGTCTCCTTCACAGCCATTCCAGTAAATAAAGATGAAATCATCAAAAGATTGGTTACTTTAGGTGACATTGCGCAGGTATAGTGACGTGGAATATCTGTTAACTCTAACATGCTGAAAATTCCATTCTGCAATAATAGACAATAGTGACTTGTCCGGCCTTGCTCTGCTTGTAGGTACCTTCTTGTGGATGGGACGCTAAAACTAGTGGTTATTTTACGTATATAGTGCTGCACACTCTAAAAATAGCTTATCTCTGGACAAAATTACCTATGAGTCCTATTACATTCTGGTTGTCATCTTTCCCCAGTTAGGTTGCACAATAGAGCAGTCTAAAAGTGTAATGTAATCTTTTTAATGTTTTATCTTTTTATTTCACAGGCATATTCAACCGTAATTTTTTATTTCATATAATTGTCAGTGACCAAGTATTTTCACACCCTTCACTTGGTCAACTTAGCAAGCAAGCTATGTTTTTGTCAGTAGTTACTTCCCAGCTACTTTGCTTATAAGAGCTTCAGGGAAAGGGTGCAATTGGATTAAAATTGGCTTGTGTACTATCCTGTGATATTTTTTAAAAGGCACACTTCAGCGATTTACTCTATTTTATAGCTTTGTCCATCTAACACTAGTGACAGAATGTTTCTGATGGTACAGTCCTTCCTTTTACCTCAATCAACTGAGAAAGGTAACGTGTTAGAACTCCATAATTTTGTCAAATGTTAGAATTGACTGTGAGCTTTTGCAGTATTTGATATTATTGTTTAACCTTGTTCATATTTGATTCTAATTGTTGTACTAACCCTTGTTCTTATTGATTCTAAATTTTTTATATTTTATGACAAACCTGAAGCACCTGCAACCAAATATTGATATTTTTCATACAATATTAGAATTGCGTTTTGCTAGAAGTGTAATCAATTTAAGTTTCTTAGAACTCACTGAATAGTCAGCCCAACACTTCATTCAGTGCCCTCATTTTAATGCAAGTCTGCTAACATATTCTGCAAGTCTTTACTCCCAGATAGGATTAATCTATAAGTCTTTAGCCCCAGATAACATTAATCTATAAGTCTGTTCTCCCAAATGACAGTAATCTGTTACCTATATACAGCAGAATCCAGTAGTTTGAATCCGTTTTATGATTATTAGAATTGTAGTCATTACATCCCTGGGCTTTTTTGCATGTTGTACTGTATGGTAATACTTCTTTTTCGTATAGCTTTTAGCTTATTAGTGTAAATATAAAAGATTTGCTTTAGATTTTAATGTATAATTAAATTAATGTACGTTCTTTCTTCAGGAAGCTTCGACGAAAATCAAAACAGGATTCAAAATTTGATTACCTCATCCACTGTCAAAGCCTACGCATTTGGAACTCTAGGTGATCTTTAGTTTTTCTCTAAATCTACCCTTCTTATTATCTGTTTCATAAGTCCATAATGTTCTATTGAAATTATACTGAAGAAAACAAAAGAGAAGCTTGATAATTATGCAGCCTAACTAAGAAACTTGCAAATGCTGTATCAAGATTACAAATTCGAAATGATTCCTAGAATAATTGGTGAACTTGACTACATCAAGGAGGAACTGAAAGCCATTCTGGAAAAATTAAACTTTGATGAGCACAAGCCATTAGCAGCAAATTACAGACTGTATAGTTCTCATGAACTGTTAAAATCGTGAGAATTTTTATGGGATATAATGTGTAAACTCTAGTATAGAACTTGTTTCCTGTCCTCTACCCTTTTGCAGCTTTAGTTTTTGCTTTGGAAATATCTGTTTGTTTGTTTTGCTCTTGCTCTATTTTTTAGAACCAGGCTATTTTTGTTAAACATTACTGTTTTTGTTTTTATCACTTGCTTACTTAATACCTACTTATTTAATTACTGTACTTCTTTACTAACTTACTTTCTTTTTCTCTATTTGGAATTCATCATGCTTATTTTGTCTGATTTCTTCTTTTGTAAATATCTTACTTTATTTAGGTAAGCTGTGCTTGCAGAATGAAAACCTTGCGAAGAAGTGCGTGGCTACCCTCGCGCGGGAGCTAGAAACATCCAATGATGCAGCAGTAAAGAACAATGTTATTGTTATCCTGTGTGACCTTTGCGTGAGGTAGATGTTTTAACAATATACTGTAGTCAAGAGAGTTGTTTGGCTATAAATGGACAGAAAACGCATACTTTTTGTCGATAATCTGAATTGACTGTATTACGAATAACGATTCGATTGGAGAATATGCATTCCAATGCAACCATCTAGATGGTAAAATGGCCTTCCTTTGTATTGGAGATTACGAGAATTAGATAGAATAGTTGTTATGGTCTTTGTATCCATTCACCTGCACCAAATGAATGGACATAAAGACTATGAACTATGATAACTTATTATATTTATTCACCAGGGTACATTTGGGATTGTCCGGAAAGTACATACGCCTAAAATCATCACAGTTTTGACCAACCCACCGACCCTCTACGCGCGAGTACACTTTTGATTCTACCCACCCACCCACCCACTCCTGTACGAGCGTACGAATTTTCCTTGATGTTCCTTGAAAATTATTACCCATTTTTAGCACCAGCTTTTTATAAAATGAACACAGAACGCATTAAGTTCTCGCTTTTCCGGCCTATTTTTCCTCAGCTTGCACGATGGGTAGGCCTACTGGTAGAGTACGTCATCGTGCGTACGCTTTGACCTTTACCAACCCATCCACCCTGTACGCGTGTGTACGCTTTTCACCTTACTCACCCACCGACCTTCAAAGCGTACGCACTTTCTGGATGGCCCCTTTTCATAGTATCTATTGACTTGAACTGAACATGAAATTTTACAAATTATACAATATATTTTAAGTTTTTGTGCGTTGGCAATCCGCCCTTAGCTCAAGTAACCAATTTTTGTTAATACTGAATGCATTAAATATGAATTATCCATTGATTATTTCATACCGAATATTTATTTTTAAACTTATCCGAGATATTGAGTATCGATTGTATTTTGCATATTCAATATATATTTTATTCTAACAGATACACAAATCTGGTGGACAGATATATACCGAATATTGCAGGGTGTGTAGCAGATCCCGAACCAATCGTAAGACGTCAAGCTGTAACTTTACTCACCCATTTACTACAGGTAATAGCAGCAGAATCATCGGTCTTTTCATCATTGCTAGAAATTTCTGTCACAACTGAAGCATTTCGCCAAGTAGGCTGCAACTTGCATCTAAATTTTATCTGAGTGCCATAGCTGGAAGGATCATGATGTTATCGAATTACTCTCGCGACAGCCATTTACAATAATATGAAAGTTTATATGGATTATATGTAGTAAAAAAAGCAGCAAATGTACGAGGGAGTATCTATGAGGTAGATTAACTATGTTCAGTTTTTTTGTAGGATGATTTCGTGAAATGGAAAGGGTCACTTTTCTTTCGTTTTATTACTGCACTTGTTGATGATAATAAAGAGATTCAAAATTATGGTATGTTTTTTCGAATTACATGACTACCATTTTTACTGCTGCATCCTGCAATTACAGAAGCATACCAAGCATTTAGAATTTACTTATGTAATGCTCAATAATATATGAATTTGGTATTCAATGAAATTTCCTTCTACTATACAATCTACTGTTTGCCAAGCTTCTTCTTAAATTATTGTGCGAACGTTAGGTTGACTGTCTGAAAATAACAACTTTTATTTGTTTCCTTTGTAATGGATGCTGCATAACTATACCAGATAATTTGTTTTTCTATTTTTAAAGTTTTCTTGATCTCTCTGCTCTTCTGCACAATATATAAAACATGTAAATTATATAGGTTGTAATCATAACATTTAAGGAAATCGTAATGAAAAACTTTCCTGTCATATCAGCAGTGGGGCATTTCAGTACGGGACAGAAAATCTGGACAACTCAAAAATAGCTTTTCATGGTTTTGTTTCTTTTAGCCGAGTTTTGTCTTATTCACCTTCTCCTTCCTCGTCACCCTACGATGTTTTCAAAGCACTTCATTGAAACACTGTTCTGCTTTAATTCATACACGACACACAGAGGTAAATTTAAGAATTTCATACTTATGACTCTTGCAAATGTCATAATATTGTTTGAATATAGCGTATTTTACGATCTATTGAGTTCTGACGAGGCAAAACGACAATTTGATATCCTATGGTTTCTTCAGTTGGCTGCATTATTTGTACCTGCATGTATTATGTTGTATTGACCAATACATTACACAGACAATGATGCAGCACTCTGAGTGTGTGATTGGTGACCTTTTGCAGCCTCCTTTCTTTTTGTATTGTAGCTTACAATCAATTTCATCAAACTGAAGCTGAAAGAAAGAAGTTTTCACTCGCAGGGCCACAGAATAGGAGGTACTTATTTTACACTAAACCATTGCTTTGTACTCTCATAGTTTTTCCATAAGGCAACATTAGGAGCAAAAAATATTGTGGAGGGTGTGTGTGTGTGTGTGTGTGTGTGTGTGTGTGTGTGTGTGTGTGTGTGTGTGTGTGTGTGTGTGTGTGTGTGTGTGTGTGTGTGTGTGTGTGTGTGTGTGTGTGTGTGTGTGTGTGTGTGTGTGTATGTATGTATTTATGCATGTATATTGATTATTTGTTTATTTACATGAATGAAAACATCTCCCTGGAACAAGCAGCTTTAATCCATTAGTGAGATGAAAATTGAAATATGGTTAGTTTTTAAGTTCCAAACAGCCTTTCAAGGTACTGGTTGGAATCAGCAAATGGCTCGAATGTGGCCCGCGGGCTGTGCAATGCCCAGATGTGCTCTATATATTTTCCTATCCCTTAAATACATTAGAGCGGCTTGCCAGTAGCACATTGCCTTATCTTTTTCAATCCTTGAATATAGTGTGCTAGAATGGTCTATTCCTTAAAGTACTAGAAAGGAAGTATGCATTCTGACTTTTGAAATCGCGATCTTGCTATAAATTTTGCGATCAGGACGACGACAAAAGACATCCTCAGTCCATTTAATAGGATGACTTCGACATGAATCTATTATTTCTAGCTGTGGCCTGAAAATATCAACACAACCAGTAAGCTTTTCGACTCTGGTTAGAAGGGGTCTTGGACCATTATCCCTTGCTCTCTCCTTTTATCTCCTTTTCTCTCTTCCTCTCTTTCTCTCTGATCTTTCTTTGTTACCGCGTATTTATATTATTTTAATAGAAATATTTTTGCAGTTACTTTCTAATAGAAATAGGCCTATTTCTTTGACCTAGTTGACTTTCAATCGTCTCCTATTTTGCTTATCTCTTACTCTGTTGCAATGGATTTTTACATCAAAAGGACGACCACTTGCTTCATATTGTACCTTGTAAATACGATGGTAGCGACTGCTTTCTGATTTTGCTTTTAGTTGTGTAGTGTATTTTTGTCAAATTAATAATTTCTAGAATTTATAGAGCTTGGCGATAACTGTTATTATCTTTTCTCTAGCAAAAGAATGCATATTTATACCTTCCTGCTTCGAAACATGAATGATGAAAACAGATTTAAATTAACTGGAAGGATTTGTAACGAGGTTTGTAGAGCCTTACACATCTAGAAATCGAAATGGTTGACAAGACTGACTGACAGACTGACTCAATTGACAGAATGACGAGTTGGATAATTGACTACCTAACGTATTGAATATTTTGTTGTCAGAATAAATACAAAATGATCGATTCAATAACTGACCAGTTCTCTATTTCCCTTTTTTGGCTTATAAGATAAGCTCGATATTTGTAAGTACCATGATATAGTAATTTTTTTTATCTTTTTTCTTGTGTTTTTTTCAGATATTTGGTGAAATAGTTGATGACACATTGCCTATTGATTCTCAAAGCAAACCAGTGATTGAGGACGCATTTGCTATCATGATATGTCAGGTTGGTCCTTCAAACTAAGATGTTTTATCTTTCTTTTATTTTACTGTATTTCTGTATGTATGATATGCATGTTCAACTACTGAAATATCTATAAGTTTTACTGGTTGTGTACACGACAACAAAGTATTTCTATGAGTTTAATTATGCTAGCCAAACGGCGACAAGGTGTTTTCAGAAGTTCACATGTTAAATACAGTTGTTCAATGTATGTGTGTATTTATGTATGCTTCTAAATGTATGTGACGAGCATAATAGTTCTGCCGACCAACAGCACGTTGGTTATTGCTTTCTAAGTGTAGTCTTACAAGAGTATTTAACGATTACTTTTGAGCTTTTGAGATAGCTTTAAGTATGGTTTGTAGTCTCTGTTAAGTAATATATATATATATATATATATATATGTGTGTGTGTGTGTGTGTGTGTGTGTGTGTGTGTGTGTGTGTGTGTGTGTGTGTGTGTGTGTGTGTGTGTGTGTGTGTGTGTGTGTTTGTGTGCTTGTGAATGCTTTCATTTATGTATGTGTGTGTGTGTGTGTGTGTGTGTGTGTGTGTGTGTGTGTGTGTGTGTGTGTGTTTGTGTGTTTGTGTGCTTGTGAATGCTTTCATTTATGTAGGTATTTATGTATATACATATGTATATGCATGCGTATATTTTGCACAACGTTAATCACTATATATCATATTTCTATGAACAAAATGAGCAAATCGCCTCTTTCAATGCTATTAATGCTCTTCAGGATATCAAGATTGCAAGTGCCAAATCGAAAAATTTGGTTGATTCAGAAGAAGGGCTAGAAGAAGAACAGCAGGAATTGGCTGCAAGTTTACGCGCCAAAGTGATAAGCCAGGTATGATATTATGTTTAGGAATAGACCATCTGCTGAAATAATCTTGGAGAAGAAAGCATTAATTACACGTTATGTAATGACTCATATTACTATTAAAAATAAAAAGCATGCCCACAGTTTTGGGATTAGAGCTTACGCTGGCAAGCATAGTTGCCAGATGTTTTCGAGCCCAGTTAGGCCTATTTTCTCCCAACCTAATTGACCAATCATCATGCAGAATGGGCCTAGTCTTAGCATGTGTGGTCAGAATCTTGCATGATGATTGGTCAATTAGGTTGGGAGAAAATAGGCCTGACGAGGCTCGAAAATATTTGGTGGCTATGCTACGCTGGCATGAAGTTATTGGCCATTACGTATGTGCTGTCCAGCTTGAGTTCTGAAATGTGGTCCGATTGAGCACCTTATTGAATTGTCCTGCTTTGTGAGACAGGGTGGCCAGTACCTTTTGCCACCGCCTTGGTTGCTCCGAGGATGCCACCAAGTACCCTTTATGGATACAATTTTGGACAGAGAGCGAGCACACAAACTGCGGCACAATTTGCACCTGGACTCATCGACGTAGTGCAATAGATATTAGCATTCTAGCCACTCTGTATACCCATTAGTATCCAAGACGTACAC
This sequence comes from Mastigias papua, assembly GCA_964019165.1. Classification (NCBI taxonomy): domain Eukaryota; kingdom Metazoa; phylum Cnidaria; class Scyphozoa; order Rhizostomeae; family Mastigiidae; genus Mastigias; species Mastigias papua. The sequence continues at coordinate 7,878,210 of OZ025283.1, read as the reverse complement.
TCATATCTTTTTCCAATTTCTATCGTTTTAAAACCAGTTTTCTGTTCATGTCTTTAACAGATTGTGAAGAAAAACATGATTGAGAACATTTTCCCAACAATCATTTCTTTGAAAAAGCGGGTAAGTTAGAATATTTTGAATTATATCCAAGATGTTCGATAGAGAATGTTGCTATTTTGGCTAAACGAGTTAGCTTTCTAAATGTGCCCTGAGTCAAGTCGCTAAATGTCTGCTTTTATCAACTGTAATTGGCTATTCAAAAAACTATTTCATTGTATCTTGAGCTCTTGCTTTGACTTTCGAGGCGCAAAGATAGCTAAAAAAACTGTTTTTATTTGAACAGTTTGATAAAGAAAAATCCCCGCTGTTAAGAGACCTGATGCATTGCTTGAAGGAGTTAATGAGTGACTACAAAACAGAGGTTCAAGGTAAGTTCATTTTATCCTCTTTTTTGTAGATAATTCGGCATTCTTATTTGATTGATGGCAAGCATATTTTCATCAAAGCCTTACCATGTAAGTGGTCTTAAAACTTTATTGTGCAACAGTGCGCGTAAAGTTTTGGAGCCTATTAATAGCCGTGGACTTTGTGGCATGCAAGTAGTCTTATAGCCTTGCGACATACAAGGGTGCTTAAACCCTAGGAGTGTAGAAGTGGCTTTTATGAGCGATATAGTTATATACGAGATTTATGGTACAATGCTACACCATGCTCCTTCTCAATGACATCTTCTAAACATGACTAGAGTTCGAATTCTTTAAACAGGAACTAGCTTTTACAAGGTACACCTTTTATGTTGTCGCCTATAATTTCAATTTCAATTGAATTCATTTTAAATTCCACTATATACAAAGTAAAACAACAGAACTAAACATAGAGTAGTAAATCAATATATAGAGAAAAACACTTTGTATTAAGGGGAATTCATGTCATGGAATTCATAATACAAGTCAGCTTGTTTAGGCTTTCCCTTAATAGCTGGCTTCTCTTTTCAAGGTGGACTGATAATCTGAATATTTGTACCTCAGTTCAATTGGCGCCTTTCGTGTTTAGCTTTAAGCATTAATTTGTTTTAGTAAAGTAAATTTTACTTTTTACTCCTACTATCCATCTGTTAGATATTTTTTGACAAGAAGTATAGTAGAGTTTGCGATAGTTTTATTTAGTTTCTATATTTTGAATGGTTTGTATTTAAGTCGAGTGCCCCATTAAGAATCAGCAAGAGCTGAGGAATGTCCCTCCTTCTATATTTGAAATGAAAAATTAAGTGAACCTTCCTTTTCCCTAATTTTTGTTTTAGATATTCTTGCTGGCGATAGACAGTTAGCTGGTGAGATTGAATTTGATTTGCGCAGATACGAAGAAATGCAAAAGCAGGCTGCTCTAGAAAATATGCATCAAAGTACACCAAACAGAAATACCTCTCAGCATCAAGCCAATCCTCAAATAGCAACAACACCATCGGGAGCAGTGCTTTATGTGAGTCCTTTCTTTCAAAATGTTACACTGACTGCCCTTTTTTATTTCTTTTAAACAAAATGAATAAGATGTTTTCACACTTGTTCCAGTAAAATATGCTCTGTAGCATCAATATTTTCTAAGGATACAAACCAAAAATGGCTTCTTGACACACCATTTTGAATTCAGTAGCGTATTATTAAAATACTGGATAACCCCGACATAGCAGCCTTTTAGAATTTTAATGACAAGGAAGAAGATAAAAAACTTTGAGCCTCATTTCCTTAAACCAAAAAATAACTAAGTTCAGCATCAACTCGGAATTTAGGTTCCTTATTAGAAAAAGACGTGTATTCGACATCCCGGTACAGTTTCATGAGTGTTTCGGATTTGTTCGCATGCTCTGCTTGGTTTTCCTACGGATTCTTTTCCGGGTATTACTTATTCTTTCTTACTCTTTTCATAATGGGCATACTGATTGTTGAAGTTCTGAAACTTCTTCGCTGTTCCAGATATCCAAACTACTCATCATTTCTATCTGATCCTGCTACCCCTGTTTGTTGTATTCTCCTTATTACAGAATAAGGATTAGGCATGAGGCAACTGACTTCTTTTTTGCTGACGCTTTGTGAGTGTGAATATATTTGTATAGGCAGGATATAATAGAGGTGAAACAACTAAACAGAATCTTGACTACAGTTGTTCACTGTGGTTTGAAAATGAGTTTAATTAGAGTTGTACTGTTCTCCACGCATTCGAGCCGAAAATTTCGCGTTACCAAAGCTTCATAGGTGCCGATGCGAGAGAACCGAAGCGTCAACAGTCCGCCTCAGTCAACAGTCCGCCTCCGTCAACAGTCCGCCTCCGTCAACAGTCCGCCTCCGTCAAAAGAAGATTCTTTCACGTGTTCTCATAGATATTTACTTATGTAATAAACTTGAGACAGCGATGTCTATTTTGCTGAGCTCTTAGTTGCTCCGTAATGAAAGGGTTCAGGTTGTCTGTAATAATAGGAGCTGTTGAGAATGATTTATTGGATAGTGAGCATGCTTAAACGTGTGGTAACTTCATTTGACTTTAAGTAAGATTAGTCCTCGTATTTGATTTCATGCTTTCAGCGCGTTGTAGAGGCTAGAATTAAATTACCTTTGCTTAAATCTGGTTGAGGTGGAAGTATCTTTTCGTTGACCTTTCGGTTGCAGGGGAAACTGAGCATGACAGTAGTGTCACAGGGGCTATTTAGTCTCAGTTTTGGCTCGTGATTAGCTCACAAGATAACTTTGATGCTGTTTGTGAAGCGATGTAAACCGTATTGTGATTGTCATATCCACTTGGATATGACTATCATAATACGATTTACATCGCTTATATGTACACCATATGTGTATACCACAAGTGTACTCTGCTCTTTTTGTGTAGAAGTGTATCAGGTTACGATTTACTAACAAAGATTGACTACGTGAATAGTTGACTATAAAACCATTCCCTGTTTTGCAACGAGCAAAAGACTTCAGGCCCCCCACTTATTCCTGAACTGATCCGTGATGTCATCGTCCTTTGTAAAACTAGGCACTCTGCTTCCAAAAGGTTCGCCCCAGCTTGGGACAACTGCCATAGGTGATTCACTTCGCATGCAGTCCGAAAGCATTTGCATTGTACTTCTGTGCGAATTGATTCCACTTTATTTTAATATTGCTGAAACGTCATATCACTGCTGGGATTTGGTTGCATCGTCTTTGCCCGGTTTTGTCGATTACTTCAAGATACACTCCATGTAACCTTATCAATGACCTATAGTTAGGGTTTCCTATCAAAGATAAATATCGTCAAAGACCGTACAAGCTCTATGCAGCTCATTGTAGGGCTTTTTTGAGAGGGAACTATTCGAAGTTTTTGCTTATTTAAACAGTGAATTTTGGTTGATCGAGTGCAGTTGCTTCTATCTCCTCGTTGTTCATTTATGAAATGATATACTTCCTGATTACTCTAATACTGACCATGATGACAGTTTTTCGTTTCTTATGAATTCTTAACTCCTAAGCTCAACCAAAACTCTTTGTGAGAACTTTTCCTGTGCTGGGGCGAACCTCTCACTTAAATGCAGATTAAGCCTAGCAAGCCCTCTGAGAGCGTTTGTTGAGCCCGAAGCAATTGAAAACCGGAGCCCTAGTGACTTCATAATGAAATTTGACAGTTATGTCAATCACCAAAAAGTCTTTTCATATCTTTGGGGGTCCCTCTAATGTTTGGTAATAGGACAGGCTACCCTACCCCCTCCCTCTCATCCTCACTGGAACCTTATTCTACATCCTTTACATGCATTGCCAATTTTAATCAAACCTAACCTTATTTATAGAGTATACTTTTTCTTGTCCTTTTTGTATCTAGTTTTTGCTAACCGTTTCGTTTCAGGAACATCCATTAGTGTCCCCTCGCAGAAACGCTGCAATAACACCCCGTAGTGGGTCTGCATTCAAGTCACCAAAACTGAAGACACCATCAAACCAAATTGGTATTGCTTGTCTTTAGATTGGCTTTTATACTGCCTGTATAGCAGGAGTGGATTCCAATAGCAGCATTGAATGTACTCAGAGTCCAGAAAAATACCCAACCTTCCTCCGGCTGTCAAATCTTCATCATAAACCTTCCTCAACATAAAAGTTAAGATTATCAAAACTAGTCAAAGATTTTTAACTCTACAATGGGTATGTCTCAGTAGCTTTAACTGTAAATGGGTTATGCCTTTCACAGTTGATGTCGCATAATATGAAAACTTTGCTGAAACTGGATTGTTGATACAAATTTCAAAACCTTCCTCAAATACGTCATAAAGAGGAAAATTTTCCTCCGGCTCAGAGCCGTGGAGCCGTGACTGTTTCTGGACTCTGCATGTACTTCTATTTATCATTGATTTTTGCTCTCTATCGTTGAAATAAGTTCGTCACCTCCTGTGTCACATTTATATCTTTCCTTCTGGAGGAATTTATTTTAAACTGTTGCCGACTCCTAGAAACGAACAAGAGGTAGTTTTAGAATTGACCTCATTTGCTTATCAGGAAGCTCTATCTGTCTAGAGGTACTATTGTACATATGATTTTGACCTTCCTTGTTCGTCGCATATTTTTCATGTTTGTAAGAGGTTGAAGATAGATATTTGTCTGTTCACATAGCCACCAAATGCAACAGGTCAGGTGTTCAGCTTAAATCGCCCTTTTTGTTTAATGACCATAGCATATTTTCCCATTTCATCTAGTTCTGTACGACATCTACACACCTCTTGTGCTTTCATCGCTATACAAATTATGTATCATTTTGCCACGTTTTGCTATGATCACTTTACAGGAAGTTAATTGATATAATTATGGTCGATATGCAATCATAAGTTTGAGAGAGATTTTTGATAGACATGATATTGAAGCGAGCAGTTACAGAAGCCAGTGCTCTTAAGACGCTGTTTACAATGTATCGGATCACATTATGAACCGCTACAATAGTTAGATCTGAACAGTTTCCCGTTTACAAACATACAAATTATCTGATACGAAACTTATTAAGCTAATCGGTACAACTGTAGTAACTACTACGAAAGCGCGACACTGTTGTACATGTTGCACGAGTCAAAAGCTGTACCGGTACAGTGTAAACGCAACTGATCGGAGCAGTTTTTGTAGCGGATCAAATGTGATTGAATTCAGTGTAAATAGGGCCGTAGATCAGGCGTCAACATGAATCATGCCCCTCTCCATCGAAGAGAATAGATGAGTAGCTGGGTAATATTTATGAGTGCCTTGTGTGGCTTTATCATACTATGCCCCAGTATTATACTTAATGACCATTCTTAATGTGTAAAGTCGACGATTGGCTATATGTCTCCAACTATGAAAATAGATATTTCTGATTTATCTCTTGTTAGCAATTGCGAGTCTCTCTGGAGGATCCCAAACTGTTCCTGCGCGTGTATTTAGAGGTGACAAGCCATCCCAGACCTTCATGAAGCAAAACAACATGGCTGCTACAGCAATGATAAACTCGGCAAGGAAAGCGATGGAGAGAATGAAGAGATTATCTGTTTCAAAGCAAACTCCCATTCCCATGGTAGTTGTTTATTGACTTATTACCTTGACACATACTGATCACTTCTCTTATGTACCATTTGTTTATTTGATGTATTATTCATTTTATATGTTTATCACAAGATTTGGGAAGAGCTTTTGGAGTTTTCCAATTTGTTTATGACCTTTTAACCTGTATTTGAGCTCTTTGATTTCTATTTTTAACTTTTATGTTTAACATATTGACCTCTGTCATTGAGATTTTAACCTTTATTATTGACCTTTCAACCTCTGTTGTGATCTTTTTGCCTATTTGTTAACCCTAGGCCTCAATAAATAGCCTTTTAGCTTATATATTATATGGCTTTCCAAGTAAAAATGAATACACTGAACTTCAATTGCCAGCGCTGTTTTAGATTGTTACTATCTAATGTACGTTTAGTGCGCATTCTGATTGCACATTTATGTGCTGGCTTCAGCAACGGCCATCAGAAACATACCCCCCCCCCACATTTTGAAAAATTTTGCTTTGGTTTCGAGCAATTTCTCGCATGCTTTTGCTTGAAACAAGCAATCATCACTGAAACATCTTGAAAACTTTACGCTGACGCTCCTCAGACCATAGGACTTTATATTCTTTTCAGATTATTACAACATGTTACTGTTTTGTTATTTTTATTTGCAATTGTTATAAATCTCCTTGCGATTATTACCTAGCATTGAAGACCTGCCAGTTTGTGCTTTAATCGTTCCGTACTTTATTATCTTCGTGTTCTTTGCTGCAGTGCGAATTCTATTGCTGCAGTTAAGTCCTAGAGTTTTTGAGTTAGCTTTTTCTGTTTTATTCAAAGGCGATCGAAGAAGATTGCACCTATAAAGGAGACACTCCTCTCACGTCTGGAAACAATAGTATGGCCCCAAAGGTAATAAGTCCGAAAATTACCCAAGAACCAACGAACTTCCCTGTTTCGAACTTGAGAGAGAGTTTCAAGTCCCCGGAAGATAGAGTTCGTATGCTAGTCCTTCTTCATCACATTTGCTATCTTGATTACTGTGTTAAGCTCAATGGCTCTTATTGGATATGTATATAATTGAAGGGATATTCTTAGTAACTTAGAACGTCGTTACCTGATTCACCTCCATTTAGTACTTCCATCGTTTGGGTCTTCTCCTTAAATTCTATCTCTATATAAGCTCCTGTTTTGTTTATTCTTATTCCCTTATTGATAGTGACTGATGTATGAATCGAAATGGCTAGGTTTAGGTCTTCTGATCAAGTCTTGACAATTGAAGTCCTCCTATTTTGTCTAGTCTACCCATGTGTTAATATTAAGTTGGATGTCGAATATCATTAAAGAGGAAGAAATGTCTGTGTTTTCGTCACCTTATTTTTAAGTTCATTCTTGAGCTGTATTTCTTACAGTAGAATGGCTATGAAATGGAATATCGACTCATTCAGTAATAAGCATTTTAGAATTCCTAAGCAAGTCTCATCATTCATCACTCGTCTTATATTCTTCGTGTCCTCTTGACATAATGACTAATTCCGTCCATATTGAGGGAGTCACCAAAAGATAAGACACAGTTATATTCTATATTTATTGCTCAGATGACCAAACAACAAAAAGCAAAGGAGACCATGGAATATCGAGCCATCAGCACACCACAAGGTTGAAATCATTTTCATATAGACCTACCTTTGATTTTATTGATTCCCCATATGTATTGTTGCTTGTCACCAGTTAGCTCAAATTTGTTGAGATAACTAAAAGGCCTGGGAAGTAGTCCTAGACTCCCTCCAGACAATGACTCAATGTGCTCTTCTGATTGTGGTTAGTGTACTTTTTTATGTAGATGCCGCAAATATTCCGGCCCATAGTGCTCTATTGCCTCGCATGACTCAAGATTCAATTATTCTTAGACCATTGTTTATTTACGTCATTTTCTCATTCAATGGGTGTGATATTACTTCTGTCTCTGCCTTTTTCGTCTTTAGCACACCTGTCACACATATCATTCTTGGCACCAAATGATATCAGCTTCATCCCAGTTGTGCAGTCCCCAGTCCCTATCAAAATTAGCAGGAAAACTCGAAGAAAAGGTGGGAAAATCATTTACGCAACTTTATGTGATTCGTAGATACTGCCCGTTTTCCAGCCTTCTTGATGCTTGTTCCCCCTTCTACAAAATAGAATGAATACTGATCTCCTCATCAATGTAACCTGTAATTATTTTTGGATCATCACTATCTGACGTCTTTAGATTTAAGTTTACAATCCAAAAATATTGCCATTATGTCACCTATTTTACTGGCACACCAGAGGTGAAAAAACCCAGTTGATCTCAAAATCGACGAGGGCAGTTCTATTAGAAAAGTCATGTTGGTTAGGCCATACAATAAAATACAGAATGTTATGATCTATAGTGACATCTTATCATTCTTCTCTAAGAAGCTCAATTCGCCCCTTATAGGGTGGGGAGGGTTTGCCTAGGTTTGGAAACGTGGATATACATGGGTATTTTGCATTGTTTGTTATTGGGTTACCCCTGCTATTTTACATCACTTAGGAGAGTCTTCGAGGTGCTGGGCGTTCTCTTTGACTATATTTTGTCTGCTATATTGTTATTATGAGTTGACAGAATGCAATCGTACAAGGAAGAACATTTTCCATTATGACGCAGAACTCCTTATTCAAACTACGTTAACGGCAAATTAGGAGGTATTGCTGTTATAGTTAAGCAAATAGAAACTGTATGGTGTCTTAAGAGAGTATATGGTACAGGAAGGAGCTGGCAAGATGCTTTGTAGGTGAAAAGGATAGTCAAGTCTGACATTTCATCTGTATGTTTGAAGCAATTGGTGAGCATTGCAGAAGTCAGAAATGCACTGATATGCTTAAAAAGTCACCTTTATAGACAGTATAAGTTCATTATCAGTTATTTTTGGAATTGAAAATGGAATTATTATGTTAATAGTTCCTGCTGACTCATTGTTTCGTGTAGCATAGCCGTCAAATGTTTTGAGACCTCTGGTCAGGTCTGTTTTCTCCCAAACTAACTGGCCAATCAGCATGCAAAATGGGCCTAAATTTAGCTGTGGAACGCATGTGTAGAGAGAGTCCTGTATGATGATTGGTCACCTAGGTTGGGAGAAAATACATCTGATAAGGATTATAAACATTTGGCTGCTATGCTGTTTCGTATGCATAAAAATTAGAAATTGACGCATGTCATATTCTACATTTTCCATTCATGCATTCATTCACTTTTTCCATTTCTAATTAATTCTGTCATTTCTAGTTTATTCATGTTTTATATATTGTTTAACGTGGAATTTTTGTGGTTTTTACCAGGAAATCAGAGAAATCAACCAGATGGTGCGGATAGCCAGATCATCTGCATGCCTTCCCCAGAAAAACAGTTAGTTAAGTCTATGCTTGTACAGGAAAATTATACTTATAGATTGTAACGTCAAAAGTATTGCGTCATTGCTCAAATTTGATTACAGTTCGACACTCAATAGTTCTATGATACTATAAATAGTACCAGCCTGTAAAATGATTGTTATTGGGCAATTCCTTAGGCAGCTTCCAAGCCATCATGAAATAAATTGCCTAATCGTTGATAGTCTCTGAGCAGGCAGACTACCAAGCGGAGTTGTTTCTCTGTTTCGCTATTTTTCATTGAATATCAACTGGTTTGTGAAGCATTTCCATCTCATGACGGCTGCTTCACACATTTACAATTGAAAAAGGCACTCAGAAACACTATGGATATTCATTGAGAAGTGAACAGAAGTAGCATTGATTTATTCTATCAGCACCTTTTGCTGTTGTTGCTGTGCGATGGGACTGATAAGCTCTTTACTTGAGTAATTCGCCAAGTATTTGATTAGGCGATTGACCTATCAATAAATCACTGGTTGAATTGATTTGTCAATTTTTCAGTTAATGGATACAATGTAAATTTACTTGTGGATAGCTATAATTGTCTACAGTTTTCTTTCTGGCTGCTTCTTTTCAGAACTACAAGACCACTACAGTGGAACCTGCAATCTCCGGTAGGTTCGTTTCCTCTTATCTCAAAGGATTATGTCACATGAATTCATCCGCATCTCAGTATAAATATATTTATTAAATTTCGATCGCTATCCGACGTTTCATACTCTGATAAATGTCTGACAAAAAAGGCACTTTCCGTATGCTATATAGCGTTTCCGCCTTTTGCGTGATATTGACATTACGTCATCCTGTGGGTATATATTCGTACTTTACCTAAGTCCAAAAGTCTTGCTGAACCCGTTTTCACATGATATGGTTCGATTTGTTGGCATTCTTAAATTTTTGAAATTTCTCGGTTTTATAATTTGAAAGAAGAGATAGTTTGGTTATAAGTCCTATGCATATAACCAGAATTACTGATAATCTGGATTTGAAACTTTTCTATTTTGTCTCGTATTTGTTCCAGGCCGGCTTGAGATAATTTTGAATCACGTACGATCATCATTTTAAAGGTGGATTCAAAGGTTTTTAGCACGTTGAGTCATATTGGCAGCTTTAATTTAGGCATGATTAGTTTTATCTTGACTATTGTGAGCAGATTACTTTCCACTGAGGAATATTTCATTGACCATTAACCGTGAGCTTCTTTTAAGTTCTTGACCATATGCACTACATAGGTCTAGGTTTCTAGCTAGCAAATTGTGTGATTTTAGACTGACCACACTAGATGTTATAAGATTATGCTCTTCAAAACATGTCGCAAATCATAAGACCTCTTTGTAGTATCCCAAGTGAATCAATATTTATGCCTATCTCCTTTCTCCTCTTTGAAAGAAGAATTATACATGATTGCATGGGTTCCTTGCTAGTTACCCACCTCCCCTCCACTACTCTGAAAGCGATGTAGAAGGTATAGAATTTGCACAGTTGATATTTGGTTTTAAATTTCATCTATAGCTCACATTATATACTCGTAAAATCTCTTCAGTGTTAAATTTTATAATGCACAGTTTCATAAGGAACCTAGCTCAAGACCTAGTTTCTAAATTTTGACCTCTTTTTGGCACACGGTAGTGCCAATAGTTTCTTAATAGCTCCTTAATTGTAACTGGACTTTTTAGTACCCTGAAAGTAGTACAGAAGCCAGAAAAATATTGCAAGTCCTAACCGTTAGGATATTGTAAATTCCCACGGAATCCCCGTCTATGACACACTTGCTACATGGGTTACAAACCTCAAGCCGTGTAAATTTAACTGCAATGAGCGAAACCGGTTTCCTAATTCTCATTTCTTTAAAATGTTTGTAGGGATTTTATCTTTAATAGTAATAGTCCCTCAGATTTGTTGGCATTCTACAGCATTGCGGCCAAATGTTTAAGAGCTCTGATCAGGTCTATTTTCCCCGAACGTAATTTGTCAAGTACTGGGGTCTGGAACCGAGAAGATCTGGGACCTAGTGACTTATATTTGGTTATTCCAACAAGATTGGAAACACAACTCCAATCCTGGTCACGGCACCAAATTGTGAATAACAGACACAATGTTGTGAAATATGTACAAACGTATGATAAATATATACAAAAGCGGACTTCATAAATCGTGATTAGATATATCATCGTACTTGAGTTATAGCAAGAATGAATAAAACTAGAGCAAACAATAAAATATAAGTCACTAGGTCCCAGATCTTCTCGGTTCCAGACCCCAGTACTTGACATAATTGACCAATCATCATACAGAATGGACCTAGTCTTAGCATATGTGGTCAAGATCCTGCAAGATGATTGGTGAATTAGGTTGGGAGAAAATAGACCTGACAGAGCTCTCAAACATTTGGTGGCTATGCTGCACCTACATTTAGGTACCACAGGAATGTTTTTCCTTATAGAAAATGTGCAATGAAATATTGACAGTGTATTTTAGTACTGGATTACTCGTAGTATTTTGGAAAAGTGCAATATTAGCAATAGGCTGATTACAAACTCCTTGGTTTTCAAGTACATTTCATAAAAGTAGCCATATGTAAATGAATTCTGCTTTCAAATTCAAGGTTATTTTTAAAAGCATTTTCACTGGGTGTTTCCCGAAGATAACTCCCCTCAAGGACAGGGAGATTATTCTAAACTGGGGGCTTTTGCACCTGGAAGGCCACAGACGTTATTATGAGATCTGAAGAGAGAATAGGACCCATTTATGTGCTATTGCCATATATCAAATATCTTCAGAGCACTGAGTTCATTACGAAGACAAATAGAGCGTGGTGTGAATGACGTAGGAAGCTATTTAGAGTATATCAAAGTTTTTCTACAATTTCTCGGCCGTATGCTCCTAGAGGTATTGGGAAGATGTTTGATTTGATGTCGATGTAACCATCTGTTTTCTTAATATAGATTGGTTATAGTAATTGACCTGTGACTTCCTTTTTGTAAGATACATTGGCACCCTGTGGGCAAGAAATACACTGAGAATATTTGTATAAGATGGGAGAGTTGGGTACATCTAAACAGTTCGTTGTCTTGCTGAATGTACTCATTCATGCCCAGTTAATTCACGCCAGGCGTACTCAATTTTACAGTTTGATGTAGAAGTGAACCTGAAATTTACGCTTATATTTAACTCCTTTACTTTTTTCTTATATTTTGTAAATTTGTGATTGTCATGCGTAGTTTGAATTTATTATCAATCTTCTTTTTAAGTGTTTTTTCCTGGGGCAATGTTTATCTGTTGACAATTCTTCAGCATTGTCTCCTTGGAAACAGCCTGACAATATTCTCCACAAAATCAATGGAGTTATCCCAAGTTTTGAATTTCTGAAGCTCATTAGTCAATCGAGTTTACACAAGAGGTGGAAACCAACAACGCACAAAGGAAGTACTTGTGAAAACATCATCGAATTTTTCTTGTTTGTCACTCGAAGGCTGCTTCTGCCTTTTCCACTGTGCTTCTTTAGTTTCAAACCTTAAGACGAAGAGGTGATCAAGCAAGAAGCAGCTTTTGTTTGCTATGAATCGAATTAATACCAATATAAACGTTTCAGGCCTAACGGAAGTCCATCGTCAGATAGACTAGCTCTTTGGTTTCAACCGTTGTTATTGCCTGGTGTTTTGTAATTGCGCAAGATAATTTCGTTAAATACACTACCGTTCAAAAAGTGTTGGGACGATTCGATAAAAGAATGATCGCGTCGACTTTGCTTCTATGTGGCAATGTTAAGATATTGTGATTAATTTTTGTTATCAATGAAGATTTTTTGCTAATGTTTCAAAAGTTAGACTTTTTGCACGCCAACACAATGTTTTGTAAAGGTTCAAACCTACCACATTGCAGCACTCTCAATGAAGACCTTTCATGTCTTGGTATCTTTGATCTTCTTTGGTCTACCAATCCTTGGCAGATTTTTTACGGTTCTAAATTTAAAGAACTTTTTGCATACCGCGAAAGCTGCATTCTTTGAGCAGCCAACAATTGTTGCAATTTCTTGATAGCTGTTACTATTATGTTTGTAAAAAAAACAATTTCCAAACGCCTCTCGTATCATATTTCATGATGTTTGATAAATACCATGATCATGTTTTTGGCCTAGAAAAATTTTTCGGTTAATCTTTTTCGACTACTGTGGCGCAACTGAAAAACTTTGAAACATAGACAAGGTCTTATAAAAATTTCATGGTAATAATCGGTTGTCTTATTTGATAAGAGAGGATCAAATGCATGTTTTTCAAAGCTTTTAACGTAAACGTCCTTCGAAACTTCGAATCGTCCCAACACTTTTTGAACGGTAGTGTAGTTCTGCCCGGCGTTTATTAATTTCGTTGTGATTACTTCAACTCAAGTATGGGTTCATCGAACCATTTTGATGGTAAAGGCCTTCCTTTGTACTATACGTCATCATAAAAATTCAGGGTACTTAACAGTTTCTTAACAGTAAATCATGGGATTTGATCCACGCAGAAAAACTGTAGAACCGAAAACAAGTGTCCGATTAACATCTTTAACTGAGCACACCTCATCTTCGTTGCTATTGACAACCATACTCCTGCATGGGATTGAGGCTAGAATCACTTCCTTTATCATAGGATAATGTTGTTCAACCATCGGATTGTCACAAGACCCTCCAATTATGGCCAGGGTATGTAAGCAACATTACAGCGTAAGGATATCCTGTGTGCTACATACCTCTACAGTAGTCACGGATGTAGTTTGCACATCGAAGGTAAGTACACGTTTCTTACGAACTCTGCTGGCATAAACGGTAGTTTGCTGAGATTGTATGTATTTTGCCTCCTACCCTAAATATCAAGGTGTTTGGGCACATACAATAAGCCAACAATGTGTATGAATTAAAATTATATCGAGTGTTAGGCCATGTAGTACCAAACATGTATCTATTTATTTTTGAAATGTTTAAGGAGGGTAGCCCTTCTGTAGTGCTGATTTTCAATGGGCGCTCTATAACAAAACTAAACAAGTAAATTTACAAGGTATAACAGTATAAAATTGTTAAGTATATCGAGGGGTCATTTATCGGCTGGGAGTCTAAGCACCCTAATATGAACATTAGATGACTCTCGTCTCACACTTGCCAAACAAACAGTCACGATTGTGTAGTTAGTGCCATCCCTCGCGAAAAGAACATGGTTTTAGGTCCTATTTGACTTTATCTAAAACTTTACTAAATTTTCCGAAGCATTTGCTAAACTAATTCTCAGTTCTCGATGCACAGTTAACAGTCTGATCTTTTTCTCGTTCCTTCCTTTACGTCTATGCTTAAGTATTCTGAGCCAATATCAAGTGAAACTGAGTTTATTGACGACACTGAACTGGTTTGATGTTTGTGTTATGTATAACTATATTTTGTGGTAGGATTATATTTTCATAAGTACACAAATGCATTCTATGGTTTCCTTTGAATACATGCTTACTTTTATTCCACCATCTTTATCAACGAATATGTACATATTACCAGTTAGTTGGTATGTAGAACATTGTATAGGTCTGCATTCCGACTACTGTATCCAGACGAAGTCAATTACCGTCATTTTCATGTATCTTTCCTTTAATCACCTATCAGCTGGGCTATAAATGGAACTGCTATAGAGTAGCCTCTCTTAATGAATTAAACGTGAAATTACCTTTCTTTCATGTGATCATGTGTTCAGGTTTTATGAACTGTACAGGAGTTTATATTCTCTTGTTTCCAAGTGTGGAAATTCTTCAACTTGGTCTAATATGAATTGAAATTTTATTCATTTTAGCATTAAAGTGCAAGAAATTTGTCTTTGAGAATTCCTGTTTTTTTGCCTTGTGACCCAATGAAAAATCTTCTTTTTACCCTTATATCCAGATCTTATGACTAGCATTTGAGTCTTATGTTCAATTTTCTGGAGATGTTCCAACTTTTTAATGGACAGGATATCCCATAAGGTACACTGTACAATGTCTTGCAGAAATTGCCTTAAAGACCAGTTTTGACTTGGGCTGTGTGCCTGGCAATGAAGTACTTCACATTGTGATATGCCTATCTTATGAATTTTCAGCAAAGTCATCACAATTGATGTAGTTGATTTTGACCAAACACCTTACCCTGTAGTTGTTGTTTCTTGATGTAAAGTTTAGTAGCATCAGGTGGAATATATTGCATATTCAGTTTTTTGTGCTACAGGAGGTAGAGGAGAATAACTCAGGAAGATTGAAAGTGGCAGAAGCGGAAACAATTGCTATGGTATAATCGCAAGATCAAAACCTTTCGAATTATGTCTGAATAAGTACTTTGCAGATCAATGTGTTAAAGTAGGTCAACATGATGAAACACAGTGATTTATCTGAACAACAGTTTGATGAAAAGCCAAATGGTGATGTAGTGGTGAAGCCATATCGCTCTACCTCTGAACCTGAAAGTGGTGATCTGCTTGCTTTCCCAAAGAGTAGGACTGGCAGTGATAAATCATTAACTCTCAGTTTCTCAAGTTCGCACTCAGAGAGAACTAATCATGAACAGAATATGAGAATGTCAAGATCAACTTTTGGAACCAAATTGCCTGTGATACTTTGTATTCTGCTTACAGAAATGAGCGAACGGTTTGTGTACTATGGAGTAGTTGCAAACCTCCTGGTATTTCTGAGAGGCAAGCCAATGTCAATAGATGCAGCTCATGCTTCTTCAATTGTTTTGATCTTTACAGGTAAATTCCTATTTTTC